>JAEIJG010001070.1:0-14590 GCA_037289395.1 Beauveria scarabaeidicola
TATAATAAGAATAGTTATTATAAGCTCTAATTAGGTTAGAAAAGTAAAAGTAATATAGCCTAGTAATAAGGAATAAGTTATTATAATTTAAGTAATAAATTCCTAAGGCTTAATAATACTATTATATATTATAATAAAAAGCTAAAATTACCTTATACCTTAGTATAAAGATAAGTACTTACCCTCTAATTAGTATATTAATATAAACTTAAATAGCTAGATAATAAATAAAATTAGTATAGATTAAATAAGGTATTTTTATAAATATATAAAAGATTAAAATAAAGGTACTTATTACCTCTTTATCTTAAATAACTATAAAAGTTACTATTTAATTATATTTAAGCTTTTTTATTAAGAAAATAAGATTATTATTTTCTATATACTTACTTATTCTTCTTATATACTCTAGCCTTTAGATATTAGTTATTTTAGTTTACTTAAAAAGGCTTATAAGTAATAAATTAAAGATTTTATAAAGACTAGTATTATATATATTATTAAAGAAGATTTCTTATTTATATTTTTTTATACTTTTAATAAGTCTATTATAAAAGAAAATATCTAAAGTAGTTTTTAAAGTACTAGAATTACCCTTTTTAATCCTAAAAAGGTTATTTTTATCTTAAAACTAAAGTTTATAATACTAAGTCTTTTAAACTTATATCTAAGTTTAACTAATTCTTAGGTCTCTTAGATACTAAGTACTATAACTAAAGTAGTTTTATAGTCTTTAATTCTAAAAAAGTAAATTACTAATTATTTAAATAACTTTTTAATTAAAAGTCTTAATATACTTAATAATTTTAAAAAAGATATAATAATTATTATATATAAGGTTATATTCTTATATACTTAAGTATATAAGCTTAAGACTATAAATAAGTTAATTAGTAAGTATTAATAAGCTAAAAAAACTAGATTATAAACTAAAAGATTACTTTTTATATAAGATATAAGAGATTTAAAAGAGTAAATAGATATTAATAGTTAAGTAAAAGATAAAATATAAACTTATAGTAATTATAAGGTAAGGATTAAAATATATAATTAGTAATATAATATATATAGTTAGACTAGATATAATATATATACTTATACTTTAGATATAAAAACTAATAAGGAAGAGGATTTTAATTAGTTTTAGATCTTTTTTTATATTATAGTTAAATTATTAATAGTTAAATATTATAGGGTTAGGGTAGGTGTGTAACTTGCTTATCTACGTGACTTGCTTATTAACCACGTTATAGTTTATATAACTTAGTAATTATATAATTAGTATAGAGCTAGACTTATAACTAGGCTATACTAAGCTTATTATATCTATTTTACTATAAAGGGGTTACTACTACTACCTTATATAAGAGGTATTCTTATAAACCTAGGAGCTATTAGCGCTAGGATAGCTTATAAGGTTTAAATAAAAAGTATTAATATCTATCTACTTAAAGGCCTTATAAGCCTAAGAGGTTTAGTATAGTTAAAGTTAAAGTTAGCCCTTCCTAGTAACTCTAGGTTTATTATTTATAAGTAAGTACTATAATAGTATAATAAGGGTTATTTCTACTTATAACTAGCATGTCTCTTCTACTACTATAGCGGCGAGGTAAAAGCGTAATATCACACCTACGATATACTCTAAAGTTATAAAGTATAAAGGTAGACTACTTACACTAGCTCTAATATCTTAGTATCTATCCTAATCTCTTATATATAAAGCTATAGGTAAGGGCCTAAAGGAGGTAATCCTTATTTTTACTAATTTAGAATTAGAGTCTATATTAGAGTTAGATAGTAAAATAGATAATAATATTTTATCTCTTAAGATAATAAATAGATATATTAATAAGGAGACTATAATATAACCTAATACTTTATTAAGTAAGTTTACCTCCTAGGCTTAATTAACTATTAAGTAGAGGAAGTAAAGTAAATATTAAAGTTAATTATTATACTAGTATTAATAATAATCACTATACCTAATATACTATAAGATATTTTACTAAGTCCTAAAGGGGATAATAACTTAGATAGGGCTATATAATACTTACCTTCTACTTTTCCTACTACCTCACCCCCCCTAAGATAAGCGTCTAGGGATAGGCTAGACTTTAGTTAGCGCTTACTAAGTATACCTACTAAGGTAGCTAAGCTAGGTTATAGGTAAGTAGAGGATATAGACGAGTTACTCTTAACCTATTATAATAATCGTGAACTAAGCTACTATACTAAGCTACTATAGTAGACTTAGCTAGATAAGGGCGCTATTTATAACGACCTAGTGTCTATTAATAGTGATAGTAATATTACTAATGATAGTGATAGCGATAGCTCCTCCTGTGATAGTAATAGCGATAGTAGTAGTAATAGTGATAGTGGTAATAACGGCAAGGATAATAACTATAATAATAATAGAAGTTCTAGTAATACTAATAGCGAGGATAGTGGCTATAGTAAGAAGTATAGCGCGGACTAGTTACCTTTAGTAACTAGTTCTAATAATAGTTATACTAATAGCCTTTCTAATAATAATATAATAGTTAAGACCCCTAGACTATATAAATACTAGAAGGTCGTTTATAAAGGAGTAAATATAAGGCCTATCTATAGTTAGAACCCTATACCTTACTCTAGAGGACCTCCGCTATAATCACTTAGACAGGCTTAGATAACTAGTATACTTAGCCTACTAGTCTCTTATAACTTATCTAAACCTAAGAGCAAGAATAGCTTAGATTATAGTAAGGCGTTATTAGTATCCTTTAGTAAATAATAGTTATAAAACGCTATATTAAAATATATAATAATTAATAGAATTACTATATTTTAATTATAGTTCTAATAAGTGTAGGCGTATTCTTATTATAGCTAGTAATAGTGGTGACTATATAAACTAGTTAAGAGTAAGGCTAGAGGTTAAAAATTAAGGGATAAGATAAAAGGTTAATAATATAGTATATATAGCTAGCCTAGTTATAATACATGAACCTATTAGAGGTATATACGAATATCTAGCGAGGATAATAGCTATAAGTATTAACTAGCTATATCTATATAGCACTCTAGTGGTAGATATAAGGACTATAGGAGCTCCTAGGATACTAGTAAGAGTAATAGCGCGTGATAAATAGGATATAGAAGATGTTTCTTATAATTTATTAGTATAGCGTGTAATAACACGGTTAAAAAGTCACTATTCTAAATATTAATATAAAATAGTTACTAAGATATTAAGAGCTTAGTTTTACTTTAAAGCTTCTACTATTTATAGCTATTATATTTAAAGAATAAGTTAGTTATAGATAGTCTCTAATAAAATCACTTAATTTAAGCATCTATCTAAATATATATAATTACTTACTCCTACTAATTATATCTCCCTGTCCTTATAATACGTTAGGTAGCTAGGGTTAGTGGCTTAATCTTAGGAGGAGCCTAAAGCTTAGAAACCACAGGCGGAGGCGACTAGCCTATAAAGTATCTATCCTTCTATCCTATTTAACATAGGCATTATACTTATATACTTCTAACTACACTAGCTAACGAGGTGGCTAGGTATACTTACCTAACTAGTTAGGTTACTAAACACTACTAATTAAGGTAGCCTTATTCTTAATGTCTAGCCTCCGCACTAGCACTATACTCCTAGTTACGCGGAAATATTAACAGTCTATATATCTAAAGGGTGGCGCCTTACTAAATTTCTAGATAAAATTCTCTTATAGATAATAAACTACTTAAATAATAAAGATAGTAGCTCCTTCTTATAAGTATATTGTTATTTCCTTAATCTCTTAATCTATAATTACTACTAATATAATAAGTATAGTTAGACGCTTTTAATTATAGTAGCTACTCTAAGATATATAAAGTTAGTTATAGACTTACTTCTAGTAGGTATTAATATAGGCTATAAGGACTATTCTAATAATATAGTACTACTATACGCGGCTAGAGTAGGACGCTATACTATTATTTAATTACTACTTATAGTTAGTGTATAAAATACTAAACCTATAGATAATCTAGCCTCTAGATTAACTACGTTAAAGAAATTTAATTAGTAAGTAATACGCCTAAGTGGTCTAATAGTGTTATTAGTAGTATAGTGTAATAAGCACAAATTAGTAGTAAGGCTATTACTTATAAATCCTAATATTAATCCTAACTATTAAGATAGCCTTAGTTAGACGCTATTAATATAAGCATTAATATAAGGGTATATAATAGCTATATAAGCATTACTATTATATAAGGGTGTTAATACTAATTATAAGGATTAGAATAAGGATATACTATTAGTATTAGTAGTAAAGAATAGCTATATTAATATAGTTAAGTTACTACTAGTGTATATAAGGGTAGACTAGAACTTAATAAATAGTAAATAGAAAATACTACTATTATTAGTAGTATAAATATAAAAAGTAGAGGTTATATAATAATTACTAGCTATAAAGACTAACCTAATAATAAAAGATAATTATAGATTTAGCCCTATTAACTTAGCTAAAGGTAGAGATAACTATATATAGTATAGACTTAATATATTAGAGAACTAACTAGTTATAATTAAGTTATTAAATAGTGTGATAATAGCTTAAAAGCTAAAGGAGTCTACTCTCTTATATTACTCTATTTATTTTTTAGAAGGTATTATTATTATAGCTCTATTCTTATTAGTATTTTCCTATCTATATAAGAGAGCTACCTTACTAAGGTAAGTAGGGCTAGTTCGTCTTTAGTAAAAAGAGCTATAGCGGGCTTATAGGCGTAAGTAGAAAACTATATACTCTAAATAGTATATCCCTCTCTAGGGCTTAAGCGTTAGGACTATTTAGTAGGGTGGTTTATAGGGGCGAAGTAATATATAATATAGGCTATAATCTAAAGTCCTATAATTAGGTAGAATAAGATACTATGTAGAACTAGCTATACTAAACTTAGCGTGTGGTATAAGAAACTATCTACTTATATTTTATATAACCACCTTTAAGGAATTTAATATATTTATTATAAATACTATATATAGACTACTAATAAAATAGATAAGGACTAGTAGCTAGTAGTTTATAAACTAATATACTATTAACTATAACTATATATTATCTATATTAATAAACATGTCTATTACCTCCTTATTATTTATACTTATTATAGAAGTATAGCGCCTTAGAGGAATAAAACCTTTACCCCCTTTTTAACCTAAGAGATAACATTTTCTACTATATCTTAAGGCGAATGCCTATATATAATTAGAAATAATAAGATCTAAGCTAGGCTATATTTTATTATAAGTATATAATTAGCGAATATTACTACTAGCTTCTAGATATACTTCTAGGTGTCCTTAGCGTCTTAGTTATTAATAGCTTCTTTATTCTTATCTCTTACTCTCTTAGTCTTACTAGATAAGGGTAGATAGATATATTAGAATAGCCCTAGTAGTATCTCTTAACTTACTAACCTAAACTTAACTATCTTATCTATATATCCTAGTTAAATTATAGCTAGGTTAAGGTAATTAATATAGTTAGTTATTATAATTAAAGCTTTTCCCTCTAATGTGGTTAATAAGCGAGTTATATAAACAAGCGAGTCACACACCTACCCTAACCCTATAACATTTAACTATTAATAATTTAACTATAATATAAAAAAAAATCTAAAACTAATTAAAATCCTCTTCCTTACTAGTTTCTATATCTAAAGTATAAGTATATATATTATATCTAGTCTAGCTATATATATTATATTACTAACTATATATTTTAACCTTTACTTTATAATTACTATAAGCTTATATTTTATCTTTTACTTAACTATTAATATCTATTTACTTTTTTAAATCTCTTATATCTTATATAAAAAGTAATCTTTTAGTTTATAATCTAATTTTTTTAACTTACTAATACTTACTAATTAGCTTATTTATTATCTTAAGCCTATATACTTAAGTATATAAAAATATAACTTTATATATAATAGTTATTATACCTTTTTTAAAATTATTAAGTATATTAAGACTTTTAATTAAAAAGTTATTTAGATAATTAGTAATTTACTTTTTTAGAATTAAAGACTATAAAACTACTTTAGTTATAATACTTAGTGTTTAAGAGACCTAAGAACTAGCTAAACTTAAATATAAGTTTAGAGGACTTAGTATTATAAACTTTAGTTTTAAAATAAAAATAACCTTTTTAGGATTAAAAGAGGTAATTCTAGTACTTTAAAAACTACCTTAGATATTTTCTTTTATAATAAACTTATTAAAAGTATAAAAAAATATAAATAAGAAATCTTCTTTAGTAATATATATAATACTAGCCTTTATAAGATCTTTAATTTATTATCTATAAGCCTTTTTAAGTAAATTAAAATAACTAATATCTAAAGACTAGAGTATATAAGAAAAATAAGTAAGTATATAGAGAGTAATAATCTTATTCTCTTAATAAAAAAACTTAAATATAGTTAAGTAGTAACTTTTATAACTATCTAAGATAAGGAGGTAATAAGTACTTTTATTTTAATCTTTAATATATTTATAAAAATACCTTATCTAATCTATATTAATTTTATTTATTATCTAGCTATTTAAGCTTATATTAATATACTAATTAAAGGGTAAGTGTTTATCTTTATATTAAGGTATAAGGTAATTTTAGCCTTTTACTATAATATATAATAGTACTATTAAGCCCTAGGAATTTATTACCTAAATTATAATAACTTATTCCCTATTACTAAGTTATATTACTTTTACTTTTTTAACCTAATTAGAGCTTATAATAACTATTCTTATTATAATAAAGCTTATTAAAAACCTAGTCTTATTAAAGTTATAAATATTAGACTTTATAATACTATATTTTATAATTATATTCTCTAAGAATATAAACTAATTATAAATTATAATTAGATCTTTATATTTAGCTCTCTAGTAATTATATCTTTATTAAAAATATATAATAAGCTTTAGTTATTATTATATAAGGTTTTTTACCTAGTATACTCTAATATATTTACTATTATATTTAATAAGTAATTAGTTTATTATATCTTCTATATTAGTATATTAAGAGAGAAGTCCTTATAAGTCTAGTTATAAAATATATTTTACTATAACCTTCTCTTCTAAATTAATAAGTTTTTTTTAATTAAGTATAAAATTATATTAATTAATTTAAGTATTATATTAGTTATATATTATTATTAGAGATATATTATAGATTATTATAGCCTTTTTAATACTTAGTTTAGGGTCTTTTTTAAGAGCTTAAAAGGTAAGAGTAATCTTTAACTCCTTTAAAGTGTTTTCTATTTAAAGGTTATTAAGTGATTATAATACTAAGGTAGGTGATAGTAAAAACTAAGTGGAGTGCGTAACTCGCTTATCTATATAACTCGCTTATTAACCACGTTATAGAACCTATATTATTAATTATATTAAAAAGACTAGAGAGTGTTATATTACTACTTATACTTAACCTAGTATTACTATTTTTATAACTCTTTATACTTTTAATTATATTAATATTATTAAAAGTAAGTTATCTATAAGGACTCTTTATAAGCTACTAGCTCTAGTAAGAGCTACTAGAGACCTCTATAGAGCTACTAAAGGCGCTAAGGGGCGCTAAGACTATAGTAAAACCACTAAACCCACTAGGGGGCTACTATAGCCCTTATAAGGCTACTAAGGCTACTAAAATAGCTAAAACCACACTAAGGTTATACTAAAACTTAAGGGGTAACTATATTAGCTAATATCTTATATATAATAAGATATAAGAGGAGGATTTTAGACTTAATAGAGTTTTTTCTAAGTATTACTTTTATCTTTTTTTCTTTATAAATAATTATAATTTTTCTTAGATAGAAGATAGAATAATAAGGTTAATAATATAGTCTTTTATTAACTACTTCTTTATATTACTATCTTTTATTTAAATCTATCTTTATTTATAACTTTACTTCTATATACTTATTTACTATTATAATAGGTTATAAGCCTAGAAGATATAGATAGACTTTTAAAAAAAAGAGATTCTTCTTATAAAGGAATACTAAGATAAACCTTTAGTAGATAATACTACTATACTATTTATAATATAAATATATTATTATACTATTTATAAAAGAGATAAGTAAAATACTATATCTTTTAAACTAAAAATCTTTAAGTAAATATACTATTATACTATTTATACTCTTTATTAGCTCTACTACTAGTATCCTAATAAAATAAATTACTAATTTAAGTAACTAGGTAAAGGAAGTAATAATACTCCTACTTTTATCTTAGCTATTAAAGAGCTTATTACTTAAAATATTTAAAATAAACTTTAATAATAATAAACCCTAGTTAAGAACCTATTAACTTAGATTAATAATCTTATTATATTAATTTAATAGCTATTTACTATAATAAGCTTAACTCTAACTCCTTTACTATTATTACCTCTAGTACCTCTTATTACTTCTTAGATTAATAAAGCTATAATTAAAGAACTAGTTAAATTAATTTATAGATTTTAAAACTTTTAGAAGCTTAAGAGACCTAAAAACTTTAATTTATAATAATAAGCTCTATAGATATAACTAAGAGCTATAAATATTATATTCTTTCTTAAAAAACTATTAATATTAAAGGAGTTTAATAACTTAGAATAAGCTATACTACTACTCCTAATAAGGAATAGTTATATAAAAAGGCTTATAGTTATTATTAGCTAGTATACTAAACTAGACTAAGCCTTTAACCTTTTAATTTAGTAATATAATACTAGTACTAAAATCTAATAGTCTTAATTATATAATAACTTTTATAATCTCTCCTTTAGCTCTTATAAAAGCACTCTTAAAGCCTTTAATAGTAGCTTTAATAATTACCTAGTATAACTAAACCTTATTAAAGCTACTATTAATAATATTAATAAAGTTAATTAATACCTAAAAGCTATTAATAATACCTTTAACTAATAGTTAGAGTACTAATAGGCTCTAAATAGAGTATTAAGAGCTTAAGGAATTACCTTAATTACTTTTAATCTTTAATACTTTATAATTAACCTTTTTAAAGAATAATAAGAAAAGAGATCTTTAGTTATAAAAGCTAGTGTTTATTATATTAGTTATTAAAAGACTAAAAAAGACTTTAAAAAGGAAAAGAAAGAAAAGAAAGAAAAAAAAGAAAAGAAGGAAAAGAAGGAAAAGAAGAAGAAAGATAATAAAAAAAAAGAAAAAGATAAAAATAAAAAAAAATAACCTAACTCTTCTAAAGAAGAAAAGGCTATTATAGCCTTTATCCTAAGAAGTTATAATCTCTTTATATTTAAATCTAACTTTTATAAGATTACTAATCTTATTTTTAACTCTTTTAATAATAATAATAAATACTAAACTAAAGATTATTATATTAAAGAACTCTCTTCTAATAATAGCTTAGTATTAGAAGTCTTATTTAATAATAAAGAAATTATATCTTTATTAGAGCTAGAATATCTTAAAGCCTTTACTTTACTTATTATAAATTATAATATTTAAAAAAAGGGAACTAGTTTATATAATACCTTATTTTATAATACTAGTATTACTTATTATATTATTAACTTAGGAGAAGCTTTTACTAATTATAAAGTATTTTTAAAAGGAAAAAGGCTACTTATTACTACTAGAGGGGGCCTTATTAGGCTTAAAAGCTAGGGAATAACTTACTTTATAGTACTTTTAAAATTTAAATTAAAAGAATAGTTTATTATTAAGATATAAAAAGTACTACTAGTACTCTTACTTAACCTTAATATCCTTAGTAGTATATACTATTATACCTCTAGTAAAGTTCTTATAAGAAATAATCTTTACTTAGTAGATTAAAAATAAATTACTATATTAGACTTTAATAAATATAGCTTCTTTTTATAATAATAAAATATAAAAACCCTAGTACTAATAAAGCCTAAATCCTTAAACTAATCTAAATATTATATAATTATAATTAAAATACCTAAGGTATTCTCTAAAGATCTCTTAAACTATTAAAATATCCCTAAGGAACTAAACTAAGACCTAATACTTTTAAAAGGTATTAATTACCTTTTAGAAGAACTAGAAAGACTTTTAGAATTACTTAAAAACCTAAAATACTAAAAGTTATTATAACTAACTAGTATCTAGTATATTTAACTTAGTTATATTAGCCTCTTTTTACTTAAAAAGACTTATAAAATTACTAAAGGTTTACTTAATTTCTTTAAAATTAAAGATAATAACTTCTAATATATAGCTTATATATAAGCTAAAACTATATATTAATTATCTAAAAAGACTCTTTTTAACCTAATAAATATCCTTAATATTCTAAAAAGAAATACTTTTAAAGTAAAACTCTTATTATATAATAAAAGACTTATTAGTCTAATATTAGTAAATAAGAAGTTATATTATTTATAAATACTACTTTTACTTAACTATAAAGGCCTTACTCTTTTAAAAGCTATATAAGGCTTCTTTAAAAGTCTTTAAGTATATTATAAATAAGTACTAAAAGAATTCTACTATAATAGTAAAAATAAAATTAACTAAGAACTTAAGAACTAGCTTACCCTATAGGGTACTAAGTTTATTACCTTAAGTCCTTATATATATAAGTAAAATAGACTCTTTAAATAATTAATTTAAATAATACTTAATAAACTTAGAGCTATTATATTTTAGTTAAAATTACTCTCTTTCCTCTAAAGTACTATCTTACTAGTTATAATAACCCTAGTTAACTATATTACTAATTTAACCTAGTTAAAAGTACTTTATTAAGTACTAATAGAAGAGATTCTACCTTAAAAAGCTAAGATACTAAATCTAGCTTATTTTAGAGTAATAAGAGTACTTATTAAGGTCTTAATCACTTATAAGAAATAGATAAAAGGATAGAAGCTAGAGCCTTAAACTAAACTAGAATAACTACTAGTTATTATTAGCTTAAAAACCTATTTAGTATATATCTTATAATAATAAACTATTATAAAGATATTATTTATTATTTTTATTAGGATAAATAAGGGTATTAGTTAAATTAAAAAAGGCTTTAAAAGTAACTTCTAATAGACTTAGGATTATAACTTAGAGGGGGTTTTTAAAGAAGTCTTCTCTAATAAGGAGTCTTTAGATCCTAATAAAGAGTCTTTAAACCTACTCTAAGATAAATAACTTTAGGAGTTACTAACTCTTATTTTACTTTTATTATAATTAAATACTAATATAAACTTAAAGAGGGTTAACCCTAAATATACTCTTATAGACTTTAATCTTAACTTAGCTTTTATTAACTATTAACTAGAATTACTTAGTTATAAGCTAAATTTAACTACCTAATAATTTATCTATAAAGTTATAAGAGTTATTAAAAAGAAGATTAAGGTAGCTAAAAAGGTATTAGATAATATACCTAATAATTAGAAAGAAGCCCTCTAAAGCCCTAATAAAAAAAGCTAGACTAAAGCTTTATTTACTAAGTTTAAATAAATTATAAGAGCTAAAGTCCTTAAGTTTATTAAATAATTAGTAGTCCTTAGTTCTTAAAAGGTTCTAAAAAATAAACTTATATTTTAACTTAAACTTAACTAAAATAACTAACTTATTAAATATAAAGTAAGGTTAGTAGTTAAAGGGTTTATATAAGTACTTAAATAAGACTTTATTTAAATATATACTTTAACCTCTATCCCCCTAACCTAGAGAATTATCTTAGTATTTATAATTACTAATAATTAGGAAATTAAATAAATTAACTTTATTAGTACTTTTCTTAATAATAAACTTAAGAAAGTTATATATATAATATTTTTAGAAGGTTTTCTTAAATTTATAAAAGACCTTTAAACTAAATCTAATAAAAAAAATAAAGAACTTCTTAAGCTTTTAGCTAAGGCTAATTATAATCCCTCTAAAGAGTAAGTTATCTTTCTAAATAAAGCTTTTTATAGACTAAAATAAGGCCCTTAGAATTAAGAAATTCTCCTTAAAGAACTCCTAGCTAAGCTAAGATTCTAGCTACTTCTCTTAAATAGTACTATTTATTAGAACCTAACTATATATACTTTTATAATAACTTATATTAATAATTATCTCCTAATTAGTTTAAACCTTTAATATATTAATTAGCTTAAGAGATAGCTTAATAAGGCTTATCTTATAGAAGATAAGGGGCTTACCTCTTTCTTCTTAGGCGTTTAAATTATCTAAAACTAGAAGAAAAGAAACCTCTAGCTATATTAAAGCTAATTTATAAAAGAAGCCCTCTCCTAATTTAACTTAGCTAATACTAAACCCTAGCTTATCTCCTTATAGCCTAGGCTATTATAAGATCTCTCTATTAATCTTAAACTAAAGTTCTCTTTAGTAGAATTACTTATTAAATTACTTACTAAACTTATATTAGAATTACTTAAATAAGTAGACTTTAAGTCCTTATTAGATCTTAATTATAACCTTTTTTAGTAATTACTTAGTACTAATATATAACTAATAATAATAATAAGACTTAATATTACTTTTATAGTCTAATTCTACTTAAAATATATAGCTAAGGTAAATATAGTACTTTTTAACTTAATTAAAAAAAGCCTTAAGTACTTAAAAGGTACTAAGATAAGTATTATAAGTTATTATAGAATTAATAGCTCTTAAAGCCTACTCTAAGCTTACTCTAATAGTGACTTTATAAGATACTAGGAAACCTCTAAGTCTATAGGTAGTTACTTATTAATACTTAATAAAGGACTTATTAGCTAGAGGTTAAAAAGAGTAAGTCTTATAACCCTTTTTATATTAGAAGCTAAATCTAATATTATATTAAAAATAATTAAAGAGATTAAATAAATCTCTAAGCTCTTTAAAGAAACCTTAATAAGGATTTAATACCTAATCCCCTTATTCTATAATAACTAAGGCTTTATCTTTAATACTAGTAACTTAAATTAATATACTAGAACTAAGTATATTTTACTAAAGTTCTAATTTATTTACTAGAAAGCTTAAACTAGTTTAATAAATATTAAATACCTTAAAATAAGATTAATATTTATTAATAGCTTAATAAAGCCTCTTTTAGATACTAAGTTTTAGAGTTTCTAAAAGCTCCTAGGCCTTTAAATCTCTAATTAAGCTTAAAAATATATAATAGTTAACTCTTTAAAAATATAAAGCTCTTAACTACTATATATACTAAGAGTTATTATTAAAAAACCTCCTTAAGTATATAATAACTTTAAGAATTCTAAAAGACCTACTAAGTCTCCCTTTAGTACTAAATAAAATCCTTAATATACTATATATAACTAGTTAGTTATCTTAGTAGCTAGAGTAGTAGAGTTAGTTATCTAAGTATACTATATTTTTCTAGTCTATTTAACGCTTATAAATTAGTAAAGGACTTACTTATAGTTAGTTATTAGAAGCCCTTATATATATAGTATCTCTTAAAAGCTTTAGAAGGCCTACTAAGTTTCCTTTTAGTACTTACTAAAGTCTCTTAACTATTATATATAAAATTAGTTAACTACTATAGTATATTATACTATAACACACTTAGTAACTAGAGTAATTAGGTTAGTTATTACTTATACTAAACTTAGTATAATTAGTACTTATAACTAGTAATTAAATATCCCTTAATTAGTATTATAACTAATAACTAAAAATTCTATATTAGTAAAAATCTACTAAAGTAATTATTAGTATTATAAATAATAGTACTTTTATTATTAAATATAATATAATTAGTACTATATTTAAGCTATACTTATTATAAATTACTATAGCTAGTACTAAGCGTTATTAGGCTAGGTGCTTCTTATAGATCTTATAAGTACTTAGGTAGGGTATCTCTACTAATCTATACTTATAAGCTACTTTTAATTTTCTATGAAATTTATTTATATATAAATTACTAAAAATTAACTTATAATTATAAATATATAATAATAATAGTATATACACCTCTAAGGTAGTATATATATATTAACTATAGGGTAGTAGCTACCTTATAGTAACTTTTATTATTATATATTATAAATTAGTATATAGTGCTATATATAAGCTTATATATAATACTTATAATACTATAACTTACTAAGTATAGTATTATAGGCTACTAATTAGTATTACTAATTACTTATAATAAGCTAGTATATTAGGTCTAAAATAGTTCCTATAATACACTATATAATAGGCACTACTAATAAAAGAGTACGCCTCTCTTAAAAAATAATAAAATAACTTTTTTACCTTTTTTATATTTTATTTCTAATATTAACCTTATAATCTAAACCCTATTTAGGTGTTCTTTTAATTATTAACTATATATTACTTCCTATAGTAACTTTTCTATATTTAAGCTAGATATAATTATATCTTTCTCCTTTATAATTTTTATATTTCTAATAATTTAATACTTTTAATTAGACTAACTTTAATTATTTTATATATATATACTAACCCTTAGAGGGATAATAACTTTTTATTATATTATAGACTATAGAAGCTCTTATATATAGTACCTTATTACTATAGGTTTTCTAGT
>JAEIJG010001071.1:0-14585 GCA_037289395.1 Beauveria scarabaeidicola
ATACCCTTAATTATTAGGTATATATTATAAATTAAAGTATACCTTTTCTATTAGCCTTATAGGTTTTATATATAAAGTACTCTCCTTCTCTTATATAGTGGCTTATTTCTAATATGTTTTATAGGCTTAGACTATAGTCTATACGTCCTTATCTATATTTAGCTAAAAATATTAGTCCTTTAGTTACTTACTAGAGATCTTAAATCCTCTATATCTAAAAAACTTATAAGCTTCCCTAATAAGTATTTTCTTAATATTAAAATTATCTATAACTAATAATAGGTCTAGTCTCTTACTAATCCTTTAGTATAGATATTTATTATAAAGAATATACTTATTTATATCTACCCTAAAGCGTCTCCTAGTATCCTTATCTAATCTATTAGAGCACTAAGTAGTAGTAAGGAATTTTACTATTATATAGCTCTTATTACTATATCCTTTCTTAAGGAGTAAGGCGTTATAACACACTTAGTTTAATACTAAATTAATAAATTCTTCTAGATCCCCTTTATACTTAGCTTCTAAGATATTAGATAGCCTAGGTAGCTTATATAATAGTATATCTATAATTAAATTCTTCTCCCTTAGTATATATATTATTATAAAGTTAAAGAGTCTAATATAACTTAACTACCTTATAATTAATACTTTAGCTATATTATTAGTACCTCTATTAATCTATTACTTTAAGACTAATATATTTATTTTTAAGATAAAATATATATTATAGATATATCTTTATAGCTAATATATTATATATAATAAGCTATAATACTCTTACTTTATCTAATTATATTTTATCTCTACTAAGCTCTAGATATTACTCTTAAACCTTACTAACTATCTCCTCCCCTTAACCTCTTATATTAAAACTACTCCCTATCTAGTTAGTAAAGAATCTACCTAAAGGATAATTAGTCTTATACCTTTTTTATAACTTAAGATAACTAAGATTAAAGTAGTAATAAGTACCTTCTTTATTATCTTTATTACCTTCTCTTATTCTCCTCTTTATATAAAAATAGTGTTTTTTTTTAGGAGCTTAGTTAAAGGTACTATAATATTTATATAGCTATTAATTACTAGTTTATAACCTACTATTATACCTAAAAAACTATAGATATCTTTAAGGTTATAGTACTTTTTTTACTTTTAAATCTTTAATATTTTATATTTAGTAAGGCTTTAACTAAGTATTTTATATATAAACCCTATAATTACTAATCTCTTCTAGTACTATTAACTCTTCTTTCTAAAGATTATATAATTAATAAGCTTAATATTAACTAATACTTTATTAAGGTTTTAAATATACTTAGTAATATACTATTTAATCTCTAGTAAGGCTTCTTTATTATTATATATACTTATAGATTCTTATATAATAATATTATCTAGGTATAAATAATATATCTTAGGTATAAGCTCTATTAGAATTCTTATTATAATATATATAAATTAGGTAACTAAATTAGTCACACCCTATAGGAGAGTATATATTCTAAGTAACTTAATTAGGCTAGAGAATATTATTAAATCCTAGCTCTTAAGCGCTAATAGCACCTAATTATAACCTAAAAAGAAGTCTAATAATAATAAGATTTTATATATAGTAAAATCTTCTATAATCTCTTTATAGATTAAAAGAATATTAGTATTATAGACTAATATAGTATTAATTCTAGTAGTAGAATTAATTAGTTATAATCCTCTACCTAGCTTTATTATAAGGAAGGTAGGATTCTAGTAGGGCTTATAGCTCTCTTTAAGGACTCCTACTTTAAGTCTTATCTTTAGTATCTTAATAAACTTTAATAAGATACCCTTAGGGATTAAGATAGACTTTTTACGCTAAGGCTTATAATTAACCACTTTTAGCTCTATAAAGGGTAAGATACTTAGATCTAGGCTATTACTCTCTTTAAAGGTCTATATTAATATAGCTTCTTAGTTATAGAGTATTATAAGAAATATATCCCTCTCTTACTCTATTAAGTCCTTAATCTATTCTTTAATACTATATAGCTACTCTTTATATAGATAAATACCCTTCTAGATTTTTAAGAACTTCCTTATTAAGAAATTTATATAGTCTTTTATCTCCTTAACTCTCCTTTCTACCTCTTTCTACTTCTTCTCCTACTAATATAAGTCTCCTTCTAAAATAGAACTATTAGATATATCTAATAACTCTACTTTTATTTTCTTTCTCTTATATAAAGTAAAGACTTTAAGCTTATTAGTAAGTTACTTTTATAGATTAGTACTTAATCCTTCTTTATTTATTATAACCTCTACTTTACTTATATATTATTAGAGACTCTATTTAACCTCCTCCTTATTATCTTCCTTAAGCTTAAAAACTATATTTTTACTCTTAATCTCTTCTTTTAATAACTCCTCTTATTAAGTAAGCTTAGGTTTAAGGGCTAGGGTCTATATTTATAGTAGTTAGTACTAATTAAGAAACTTTTTAGTAGACTCCTAGGTTATTAGCCTTACTACTAGGGTTATTACTCTTATCTTTCTAAACTACGCTTATATCTTTATACCTTCTTAGTTTAAAGGGTATTTAAATATTACTTAAGCTAACCTTATAAATAGTATTCTTAGGATAAAGTCTATTAAGACTAGCGTATTTATAATATAGATTCTTTACTAGATAAAGGTATTATTAAGATATAGTTATAGTAGTACTAATCTAATTATAATTACCTTATTATTTAAGTAGGATATTAATACTACTTAGTTTAGTTTAATAGTAATATTATACTTAGCTACTATTTCTTAGCTTATAATATTCCCCTTAGTACTAAAGTTAACTAGAGCCTTAATTAGCTTCTAACTAAGATTATTAATTTTAATATAGATAAATAATAAAGACTACTATAAAGCTATTATATACCTCTCTTTAAAGATATAGTTTATACTTAAGTTATAGATTATTAACTATAGAATATAGTTAAAAGTATTACTAAAGTCTAAGAGTAGGATTATCTCTATTATAACCTCCCTATCCTCTCCTTCTTTAATAACTAAATACTCTCTAGCCTTTATTAATATAGAATACTCTTCCTTATTTATAGAACTTTTATTATTCTTAATTATAATTATATTAATATTTATTATCACTAGAGTGTTCTTAAAGGCTTATTTAAAGGCCTCTTACTCCTCTAGAAAACACATAGTAGCTATTAGTGCTTAGGATCACTTTATACTAGCTAGTATTATAAGGACTACTTCTATCTCCTTAATTTACTCTACTATATCTAGAATTCTTTATAAGAGTAATTATCTAATTAAGGGATTATATTATATAACTTTAGTAATTATTATACTTATTTTCTTTCTTAAAATCTTATTAACTAGTTAATACTTTAAATTACTTTTTACTCCCCTTTTCCTCTTATTAAGAATATCCTCTTATTAAAAGTCTTTAATAAGTATACTTTTATAGCTATTACTAAGGTCCTTACCTTTTACTATATTATTAGATATATATAATTATTTCCTTAAATACCCTATTATATTAATAAAAGTAGTAATTAAAGGTCTTATATTATTATCTAAGAAAATAATATTAGCTCTAAGTCCTTACTATACTTTTACTAGTTATAGTATTTTCTACTTAAGTAGTAGCCTATTTTAGGTATAATTAATATCCTCTTATTTACTAAGAGTAGTGTTTATTTAAGGGTTTAAGGCTCCTCTTAGTAATATAACTTATCTTCTAAACTTTAATATAAGGACTTTTAGAGCCTAAAGAACTATAAGCTTCTAAATCACTATCTTACTCTAGAGCTAGACTAGTAGATAAGGTAAAATAGGGTATTCTCTAAGACCTCTAAGAGATAAAATATAAGTACTTATATTATAAGTGTAGAACTAAATAGTAATATCTATATTTATAAATTTACACTTATTTAGATAATACCTAGGGTAAAAGTAGTACTAATACTTCCTCTTTATATTAGATCTTATAATATTAATATAGAGTTCTTACTCCTCTTCTTTATTATTACTTAACTTAGTAATCTAATCCTTATCCTTAATAATAATATTAACTTTTATTAGGTTCTACCTAATAGCCTTAAGGAGCTCCTTATAATCCCTCTTAACTAACTTATCCTTCTCCTTATCCTTATTTATAGTATAGATTACTAGCTTTTTTAACCTATTAATAGCCTTTATTATATCTAAGTCACTAGTAGGCTTAGGAGTATCTTATTAAGATACTAACCTTATATCTTTTACCTTCTCTATTACTTTACCTTTCTCTATTACTTAGAGTTTCTAATTAATAGTCTTCTTATACCTCTTATCTTACTAGAACTAGATATAATCTCTAATAAACTAAAAAATCCTTTAATATACCTCTTTATAAGGTAAGTTATTAAAACTTATTATACTAATATTATAGTGCTTATTTATACTAAGATAAACTCTTAATAGTATAGCTAACTATAAGTATCTAGACTACTTAATTATTATAAGGAGGTTCTTATTAATTAGACTATAAAGATACTTATATTTAATAAGCTATTTACTAATCACTTAGTAGTTATCTATTAGGGGTATTCTATTATACCTAATTAACCTAATCTAGGGGCTAAACCTTTCTTTAGTATTATACTTAAAAAAGTATTTAATTAGCTTTACTTTTATATTTACTTAATTATAACTAAAGATAAAATACTTAACTTCTTCTAATATATAAATCTTTATTATTTTAAGTAGTTCCTTACTCTTAAAGGTAATTAAGATACCTTAGATATTAAGCTAGTTATTAAACTTCTTTAGGAAATTAATAAAATTATTTTTATTAAACTTTTCCTTAAAGGTAGTCTATAGCTAAAGATTTACTTAGATTAAGGTTATAAGGAGATCCTTATTATTAATAGAGTTTAAGAAGTTAGTATTATACTTAGTAAAGTCCTTTCCTAATCCTTTACTAGCCTATCCTCTACTAGGGCTAGTACTACTTACCTTTTTACCTTTTAGGGCCTACTTCTTCTTACCCTTCTTTACTCCTTCTCTTACTCCTTCCTTTATACTAATCCCCTTTATATTATTAGTTAAGTTATCTAGTGGGTTAAGGACATCTTATATAGTAGTAAAGGCTAAGCCTTTATATAGGTTTAGTACTCTAGTACTACTAGATAATATAAATATAGCTATTATAAAAGGGTTAAAGAATAATTAGAAGATTAGGTATAAACTAAAGTAAGGATAAGGATAATATCTCTTTAAATAATTTAATAGCTTATACTTAGCTTACTCTATACTATAAGTTAGAGGCTAGGAGTTTACTATCTTTTAAAGATAGGAAACTTCTATCTTCCTCTTATAACTACTAGCGTTATAATTAATAACTTCTTATATATTCTATTAAGTAATATCTTAGTCTTATTTTAGTTTTTACCCTTAACCTATCTTTTAGTTCTTAGACTAGGGTATACTTATAGGTTATTAGCCTAGCGTCCTAATACTATAGGATAATATAGGCCTACTAATAACTTAAGTATAAGATATATATCTATTAAGTCCTTTTAATTAGATTAAGGGATTACTTTATCCTAAAATAACTAGGGTAGCCTTAGGATATAATTATATTTATTACTAGTAATAAGGTCTTTTATAACTACTAGCCTTATAGTCTTTTACTTAATACTATCTTTCTAGTCTATACTATCTTATTTCCTTCCTTAGTCTTAAACTCTTAATTAGTATCTTATTTCCTAGTTAGACACTTCTATAAGTTATTAACCTAACACTCTAGTACTACTAGATAATTTAGATATTAGATATCTATAGATTATTAGCCTATTATTTCTTTTATTTATATCCTAGTTTAGTAAATAAAGCCTACCTATAGCTACTTAGCCTCTTAGTTAATAAGCTTTTAGATTAAACTATCTTTAGACTTTTTATTTATTAAGCTTTCTTAGTTTCCTTACTAAATTTCTTAGGATCTTATTATAGTAGCTTACTAGTGCTCTTAGTCTCTAATTAGGGGTATCTTAACCTTTAATAAGGTATCTCCTTACTATAACCTCTATTATAATTAATAAGAAGAACTACTAAAAAACCTATAGTAATAGAGTACTATATATAAGAGTTTTTATAGTCTATAATATAATAAAAGGTTATTATCCTTCTAAGGGTTAATATATATATATAAAATAATTAAAGTTAGTTTAATTAGGAGTATTAAATTATTAGAAATATAAAAATTATAAAAGAGAAAGATATAGTTATATTTAGCTTAAATATAGAAAAGTCACTATAGGAAGTGATATATAGTTAATAATTAAAAAAATACCTAAATAAGGTCTTAATTATAAGGTTAATATTAGAAATAAAATATAAAAAAGGCGAAAAAGTTATTTTTATTATTTTTAGGGGAGGCGCGCTCTTTTATTAGTAGTGCTTATTATATAGTGTACTATAGGGACTATTTTTAGACCTAACACACTAGTGCTTATAAGGGGGGGGGTAGGTAGTAACTTATATTTATAAGAAAGTTAATAAAGTATTATAAGAAGTAATAGTTAAAAAAGATATATATTATATTAAATTCCTTAATAACCCCTTTATCTTTATAAGTATTTACTTTAAGCTAGGTATAGACTTATATAGTCTTCTAAGTAAAATCCTATTAGAAAAGGAGATCTTATATATAGTAGTAGGGGACTTTAACCTTTACTACCCCTCTTAGGACCTTTATAGTAAAAAGTCCTTATTTATAGATAATATAATTAAAGCCCTTACCTATATTAGAACTATATTAGTTATACCCCTAAGAATAATAATATAGTATTATTATAATTACTATATAAGTATCTTAGACCTCCTCTAGGCCTCTCTAGTACTAAGAAGTAGATATATAATACTAGACTAGAATCTAGCTAGGTCTAACTATATCTTATAGCTATTAAAGCTCTAAGCCTATAAGCTAGAGGGAAATAAGCTAATAAAAAAATAAGGAAAGATTAATATTAGTCTTATCTTAGCTAAGGTAATAGCCTAGCTTCTAGCTATAACTAAACCATTAATAGTAAGACCCTTAGAGGTAAAGGTAGTATATAAGCGGCTTATACTAGTAATAGAAGATATTATCCTTAAGGCTATCCTTATAGTAGGCCTCTCTTAGTCTAAAAGGCTAGAGTAGTAGAACTAAAAAACTAGCTAGGTAGTTACTAAGATAAAGAGGATATAAAAGTAAGTATAGAGGTTAAGAAATAAAGTAGACTAAGAGGTTATATATAGAGTAAGAAAGGGCTAGTCCTAGGCCTTAGCTAAGATATAAAAAATAGCCTAGAAGATATACCTTAACTTACTAAATAATATATTAGTATTATAGAAGTAATATAAGTAAATAAAAAGGTTTATAATAAGATATATAGCTAATATAATCTTAGAGCTAGCTTACCTAGGCTATAGTACCTTAGTATAGTTAAGGGAGGAGAAAGTAAAGGTTTTAGCCTAAAAGTTCTTTTTAGCCCTAGTAACTATTAGTCCTAAGCCTAGGTATAATATAGCCCTAGTCTATAAGCTAGACACCCCTAGACCCCTATAAGATAAAATAGAAATCCTTATAGAAGTTATAATAGATAAAGTTAAAAATACACTTAGAGGCTATATAGCCTAGAATACCCTAGGTCTAGATAAGGTCCTATATAGGCTTCTTAAGGCCCTAGGCCCCCCTCTCTATAAGACACTAGTAAAGCTTTTTAATATATTACTATAGTCTAGGTACTACCTAGCCTAGTACTAAGCTAGCTCTACTATAGTCCTCTAGAAGCCTAGGAAGACCCTAGATGATCTCTAGATAGTAGGAGGGTAATAACTAATAACCCTCCTTAATATAATAAGTAAGCTATTTAAGAAGATTCTTACCACTTATATTATAACTATAGTAGTGTATTAAGTCTAAAATAGTCTCTATAGTATACTATATAATAAGTGTTACTAATAAAAGAATATACCTCCTCTAAAAAAAATAATAAAAATAACTTTTTTACCTTTTTTATATTTTATTTCTAATATTAACCTTATAATTAAAACCCTATTTTAGGTATTCTTTTAATTATTAACTATATATTACTTTCTATAATAACTTTTTTATATTTAAGTTAGATATAACTATATCTTTTTCCTTTATAATTTTTATATTTCTAATAATTTAATACTCTTAATTAAGCTAACCTTAATTATTTTATATATATATATTAACCTTTAGAGAGATAATAATCTTTTATTATATTATAGATTATAAAGGCTTTTATATATAATACCTTATTATTATAAGTTTTCTAGTAGTTTTTCTTATTTATTATAATAGAGGTTATAATAAGGAGATACCTTATTAAAGGTTAAGATACCTTTAGTTAGAGACTAAGAGTACTAGTAAGCTACTATAATAAGATCTTAGGAAATTTAGTAAGGAAACTAAGAAAGCTTAATAAATAAAAAGTCTAAAGATAGTTTAATCTAAAAGCTTACTAATTAAGAGACTAAGTAGTTATAAGTAAGCTTTATTTATTAAACTAGGATATAAATAAAAGAAATAATAAGCTAATAATTTATAAATATCTAATATTTAAATTATCTAGTAATACTAGAGTACTAGGTTAATAATTTATAGAAGTATTTAACTAGGAAATAAGATATAAATTAAGAGTTTAAAACTAGAGAAGAAAATAAGATAATATAGACTAGAAAGATAATATTAAGTAAGAGACTATAAGGCTAGTAGCTATAAAGGACTTAGTCACTAGTAGTAAATATAATTATATCCTAAGGCTACTCTAGTTATTCTAAGATAGAGTAATCCCCTAATCTAGTTAAGAAGACTTAATAAATATATATCTTATACTTAAGTTATTAGTAGGCCTATATTATCTTATAGTGTTAGGACGCTAGGCTAATAACCTATAAATATACCCTAATCTAAGAACTAAAAGATAGATTAAGGGTGGAAACTAAAATAAGACTAAGATATTACCTAATAGAATATATAAGAAGCTGTTAATTATAATACTAGGGAGGATAGTGGTAGGACTAAAAGGATAACTAAAGCATCTAAATTTCTATCTAAGTACTATAATACCTAGGTTAAGTAAAAAAGAAAAATTATTTTATTTTAACATTTAAAAGCTTAGGCGTTTTTTAGAGCCCTACTAGGCCTATTAAGAGGAAGAGCTATCTACTACTAGATAATATCTTCTATTATTTTTTTATTAGCCTCTAGGAATAGCTAGTAGTAGATATAAGGCGTAGACTCCTAATTAAGTTAAGTAAGATAGAGAGTATAGATAGAGCTAGTAGAAGCTCTATTACTATAAAGAAAGTATTCCCTATCTAGTATAGTAATAAGAGGTACTTAATAGTATAAAAAGATATATTACTTATAGCTATTACTTATAGTCTACTAGATATAGTTACTATAGGTACTATTAAGTTTATTACTAAGAGAAATATAGTCTTAGAAGGGATATATAATATAGTAGTTAAGATAAGTAATATTAAATATAAAGGCTAAGATATAATAAGAGTAAAGATAAAGATTATATTATCTATATATCTAAATTAAAAATACTTTAATTTTATTTATATAATCTAGTATAATACTAAGAATAAGACTAAGAATTATACTAACTTCTACTAAGATATAAATACTTTATATTTTAGAAGAGTAAATATATTTTTTAATTATAGTTTATAAAATAATATTAGGGGAGTTAAAATTTAGTTAGAATTATATTATAAGTTTTAGATTTTTTATTATTATTAGGTTAAAAGTAACTTTAAAGTAAAGGAGGAAGTTATAAGTATTATAACCTTTATTATTAAGAAAGAAAATAATAAGGGTATTTATAACCTAGATTACTAATTAGATAAGAGGAAGGATAAAAGTAAGAGTTACTTACTTACTAAATCTATTTTTTATTAACTTCTAGGTATAAAGACTTATTAGTATATATTAAGGAGTAATATCTTTTAAAGAAAAGAGAGGATAGTTCTTCTAAGAAGAGTAAAAGGATATTTAGAAGATCTTACTTTATTATTATAATAAAAGAGAATATAAGAGTATACTATACTTAAAGCTTAAGATAAAATAATAATAAATAAAGCTAGAAGGGTAAGAGAAAAGGTAAATAATAATAATATACTAACTAAGATAATAATAAAAAAAAGAAAAGAAATAAAAGAGAGAGAGAAGGCTTTTATTAATAAAAAAGTAATTAAGCTTTTAAAAAAGAGAAAATTATATATTATAAAAGAATAATAGCTTATTTATAATAATATACTACTAACTAATATAACTAATATAACTACTATAGATTAATAATTCTAGTAAGTAGTTATTTATTATTAATTTAGTAATTATAGTACTTATATTAATATATAATTTTTCCTTATTTTATATTTTTCTTCTCTTTTCTCTCTTTTATTCTAATTATCTTCTTTAAAGTCTTAATTATAATTATCTCTACTAGCTAAGGCCTAAAAAAAGCCTTTATATACTATTAAATTTCTTTTTTATTCTTTTATTATTATATTCTTAAAAAAATATAAGTATTACCTTAGTATTTTATTTTATTTTTTATTATTCTCTTTATTTTATTATTTTTTATAATACTACTATTATTTTCTTTTATATATTATTTAAAGAAGTGTTTTATTAAAAAAGCGTTTAAAAAAGAGTTTTTATTAAAAATAAGTTAAGTTATTATAGTCTCTATAAAAAGAAAAAGAAGAGATCTAGGCTATTATTTCCTTAAGAAAAGATAATATATTAAGGCTTCTATATCTAAGAGTTACTTATATACGCCTCTTATTTTCTACCTATAAGATAACTAACTAGAGTTCTAGTTTATCTTAAATAATAAGATAGATTAAGAAGTCTTTAAATAAGAAATTTAAAAAAGATTTAAACTTCTTAAAAACTTTCTTAATATTTTATTAACTAATTAGCTATAATATATCTCTAGGTGTTTTTAACTCTATAATACTCTAGTAAATAAGAGTTAGGTAAAAGGCACTAGACTACTAAGTATTTTAAAGATTACTATTTAAAGACTTAGTAATACTATTATTATTATTAATAATAAGTTTATTATTTAAAGCTTCTCTTATTTAAAGATTTATAAAATAAATAAAGTATATAATAATATTAAGCCTAAATAAGAATTTATATAATATAAAGTTCTATTCTCTTATTTCTTAAATAAGAATATAATAAAGATAAAAAGAATACTTAAATATTAATTTTAGGTATTCTTAGTTAATTTCTCTACTTTAGTAAGTCTTTATAATAAAAAATACTAGATAGTAATAGTATTTAATAAGAAGACTACTATTCTCTAGTTTCTTAATATATTCTTAGGAGACTATTTAGTAAGAGTAAAAGCTATTATACTTACCTTTAAATAATAGCTTAATAATATATATTTCTTATTTTCTTTTATACTAGTATACCCTCTTATTTTAGAATAATAAGATAATTAGTCTTATAACTATCTAGCTATCTTTAATACTATACTACTATTATAAGGCTACTCTAGTATTTCTCTATACTAGCTACTTAAAGGAGATTCTAGTAAGAAGATAAGAAGTAATATAAAGGCGTTTTTTATTAATAGTTAGTAGGCCTTATTCTTAATAATAAAGGCCTTTTTAGATCTTCTTTAACTAGACTAAGGCTCCCTTTATAGCTTAAAGACTACTTATATTAATCTCTAGAAAGAAATTATATATAATATACTAGTAAATAAGCTTAGGATATAATAAACTTATCTTAGATTAAAGCCTTTAAAGCTTAATATTTACTTTATTATTAGTCTAAACTTAGTTAAGTATTTATTATAAATAATACTTAGTAACTTAGTCCCTTATAAGTTTAATTAGCTTATATTAAAGAATTAATATTTTCTCTTCTTAACTAATAAACCTTATAGCTAATTTAATATCCTTACTAATACTTTAAGAGATAGACCTTTAGAGGACTTTATATTTATATATCTTTTAAAAGTAAGTATAATATTATCTTAAAATTAAATAATAAAAGGTAAGACTAAATTTATCTATAGATTTACTTCTTAGTAACCTTAAGAGAAGCTAGAAAAGCTAAAAAATATCCCTAAAGAAGAAAATAAAGAGCTTTAGGATAGTTAAGAAGAGCTATAAGAAGGTTAAAAAGAGCCTAATAAAGATAATAATCTCTTTTTATAAAACACTCTTAAGTAAGAGGAAGAAGTAGAAATACCTACTTTTAGAAGGCTTTACCTATAGACTCTTATTACTCCTAATATAGGTATTTCTATATTTAGAAGCTTTCCTTAGGGAAAGCCTAAGAATATTACTCCCTAGTTAAGACTTATGCCTAGTAAAAATCCTATAGTACTTCCTTTAAAAATTCCTAAAGAATAATCTAGTTTTATACTATTAAACCTTATATAAATAACTAATAAAGCCTTTAATAAGACTTTAACTACTTTCCCGCCTAATATAAGACCTCTTAGTCTAAAGCTTAAAAGAGTTCTAAGTATTAAATCCCTTATATAAAAATAGCTTACTTTTATATAATAATCCCCTTTAATAGTTAGTTTATTTTACTCCTAAAGCTTAAGATACTTTATAACCTCTTAGTAAAAGATTAATTAATAAAGTAATTATTAGAATAAGGTAGGTTAGTTTTAGTGGTCTTAATTAAGTAATATAAAAAGGGTTCTATTTTATATATAATTAAGGCTATCTATAGTTAAGTTACTATAGCCTCTATAGCTTATAGGTAAAGTAAGGCGAATTAGCTCTTCTAAAGTATAACTAGCTATTACCTAAGGCACCTATATAATTAACCACTTAAGCTAGTGCTTTAAGTAATACTAGTAAAATCTCTCTATAGCTTAATTCTAGCTAATTTACTTAAAAATATAATAAAAAAAGGAAAAATAATAAATATACTATTACTAGTACTTTATTCTTCTAGTGCTAGTCTCCTCCTACTACCGCTATTATTAGCGCTTATATAAAGGAAAATCTACTTCTTCTATTAGAGGGGGGGGGGGTCTTCTTATTTACTATAGGGAATATAGTACTCCCCCCCTTTAGCCTATTAAAGGCTATAATCCTAGCGTTAGAGTTATTAAGGGCTTTAAGAGAAGGCGTCTAGAGAATATTATAATAGGTAAGTAGCTACTACTAATTAGTTTTAACTAGCCTTATTAAGAGAAGGTATCTTAAAAATATTATAGTAAATATATAGCTACTACTAATTAATTACTAGCTTCTTTAAAAGAAAGGCTCTTAAGAGAAGGTGTTTTAAGAATATTATAGTAAATATATAACTACTACTACTTATTCTTAGCTTCTTTAAGAGAAGGCGTCTCTAAAACATTATAGTAGCTAGTCTTTCCTAGGCTATCGCCTCCCCTAGTAGTCCTAGATTTTAACTATATAATTAAGAGAGGCTATAGTAGCCTCCCTTAGTTATACCGGTTAGGACCCCTAGTTAAGGTAAATTAGGCGTACCCTTTTCTTTATACCTTACCTTCTCTCTCTTTACTTATCCCTTAAGGTGAATATTTAGGATATTCTCCTTAATTAAAGTAAATAAAGCTTTATTTAGTAATACCTTTATTATTATATTAACTAGGTTATTATCTTTATTAATCTATTATATTTTAGTAGCTTTATAGTATTTATAGCTTTACTAGAGTACTATAATATTAATTATTAAGTGTTTTTTTTTTATTATATTAAGCTTAATAAAGTACTTATATAAAGAGTATAAATCTATTAATAGAATTATTAAGATTAATAAGATCTTAAGTTCTTTTATAATTAAAGTTAATATTAAATTAATTATATAACTAATATTAGCTTTTTATACTATAGTATATAATTTTAATATTAAAGTACTTCTTATAACTCTTTTTAACTTAGTTAATAACTATATTATAATATTAGCTTTAATTTAAATAGATTTATCTTAGTCTATTATCTCTTTATTACTTATTATAATAATATATTTAATCTAAGAACTTAAGTCTTTATTATTAGTAAATAATCTATTAATAAAGATAAATAGCTTAAGTACTTAGAGGTCTAGGGGGAGGTATTTAATACCTTTATTTTAGTTTCTAATTTACTACTTAATTTATTAGTTAAGATTATTAATTTCTATTTAGCTAGGCTTTTTATATTATATAGTAATTAATAAATTAAATACTACTTCTAGTTAGTAGATACTAGCTAGGTAAGCGCCTCTAGTATATTCCTTAATATATACTTAAGGCGTTAAAGCTATTATTAGCTTTATAGCTTAACCCTTTTATTAGAGATAAAGGCTTCTATCTTCTATTAGGGTAAGCTTATAGCTATTAAAGATAATTAGGCTATTTATTATTAGTACTTTATATAGCTTAGCTTAGAATCTTACTTTATTAAGCTCTTCTTACTCTTTTTATATAAATTCCTTTATAGTTAATCTAATTATATTATTAGTTTATATACTAATAATCTTAGCTTCTTACTCTTTTAAGATTAATAAGTATAGGTTATATATTAAGCTTATT
>JAEIJG010001072.1:0-14558 GCA_037289395.1 Beauveria scarabaeidicola
GTGGTCAGAGATAACCTGTCCCAGATCCACCAAGTTGACCTGTCCCAGTTTGATTCTGCCGATGTTTCCCCGATAGTAGGCTTGTACTGTGACAAGCCAGTTTAGTTAGTAGTTAGTTACCTAGGTTAGTAGTTAAGTTAGTGGTTAGTGGTTAAGTTAGTGGTTAAGTTAGTGGTTTAGGGGTTAGGTGTTCGAGTTAGTGGTTATTATTTAGGTTTACTATAGTATATTTAGTGGTTAGTGGTTAGGTGGTATTTGTGTTGGTGATATGTACTGGTACAAGCATCATCCTGGGGAAACATCGGCAGAATCAAACTGGGACAGGTCAACTTGGTGGATCTGGGACAGGTTATGTGTAACCACACGCCTACCTAGGCCCACCAAAAAGCCGCCTCCTCAACACCCTTCTCTCATCCCGTGCTCCAAGCCAGCATCTTTCGTCACGTTCCATCGCGCCCTCGTTTCTCGCCAACCATCACCGGCATTCCCCTATTCGCCTTGTCCCGTATTCTCGAATCTCTCGCAAGCTCCTCCGCATTCTACTCCCGACTGGCGCATGGCGCCCGCTCCCTGCGACACCTCGAGCTCTACCCGCCATCTCGACCCTACATGCCACCATTGCCACCTCCGACATCAACATAATCCATCGCTGCCTGGTTGCGGCAATCTGGCAGTACTAAATTTGATTTAGGACTTCCACTGCCAACGTCAACCATGTCCGGCCCACCCCCACCCAGAGGCCCTAGCGACGGACCTCGTCCAGACATTGGCGACACCCTGATTGTTATCCGTACGTTCTCGCCGTGACGGCCCAAGAGGGCCTATATTGCCTCACAGCCACTCACAATTACATAGATGACTTTCATGCTCGTAGCTCGGATGAGCTCAGTCTCGGTAAAGGCGATAGAGTTGAGCTGATTGAGCGCGACGACGAATTTGGCGATGGCTGGTTTCTTGGGCGTCACCTTCTCAATGGCAACACAGGACTCTTCCCCGAAGGTTCGTCGTTTTACCCAATATTCTTGGGCCATGCTGGCCATGTTGACCATGTTCAGTGTACACGCGACCAGCCCCAAAGAATATTCCCGGATCCTCCCCCGCCGCGCCCAGCCAAGTGCCGGCCCCGTCCACTACAGCGGCTAGTGCTCCGACTCCGACTCCGCCAAGGACGAGTGATGCCGACGATGCGCCTGCGCCTTCGAATACCAAAGAAGCAGATGTCTCGTCTGTGTCGCTCTCAATGCCCACCTTGTCCCAAGTTTCGCTCGCCCAGAGTGCACCAAGTCAGACAGGCGCTGCTTCCCCTGCCCTGGCTCCTCCTCAGCAGGCAACCGGCCACGACAGCCGCGTCCTCAGCGAAACTCTCAATGTAATTGACGAGCACATCACGCGCCTAAGGTCTCCTCTCAGTACTGGTAGTAACCTGCGAAATCATGGAAATGACTCGGGCTCCGAATACAGCGTTCCACTCGACCATCGCATGTCCTATATTCGTGGTGAGGAAACAGATGAAGAGGAGGACCTATCTCACACGAAGCAAGAGGTGCAAGGCTGGTCTGCCGATCGAGTTGCCGAGTATCTTTTCGAGGCTGGTGTCGAAAAGCAACACTGCGAAGTCTTCCGTGACCAAGAGATTAGCGGCGAAGTCTTATTGGGCATGGATCAAAGCTCCCTTTTCATAAAGGCATTTGATCTCGGCTCTGTTGGTCGCAGGCTCAAGACCTGGCATAAGATCAAGGCCCTCCAGGATGAGGTCGCTAACAACGACGCTGGCGTCAAGAGAAGCACACAATATGGTAGCGATGCTGGCTCCGAAGCAACCAGAAACCGGAGAAGCCGCACTAATACAATTACGACAAGCGGTTCCAACAGGCCCTCGTCCGTCTCAACTAGACACCTCTCTCAGGCTCCCAAGGCTTCTCCTACTACCCAAGTCACGTCTGCGTCACCGCAAAAGATGGTTGAAAGCCGACCAGGTCATGCAAAGCGACCGTCAGCCGCCTCAATCCGAGAATTACACCACTCAAGACGACACTCTTCAACCGACTTTCGCATCACATCACCCGGCCCTCCCTCGCCGTCTCTGCAACCTCGATCTCCCGTCGACGGTCACAGAAAGCAGCCATCATTCGATCGTAACTGGACGCTTGGTAACGCATTTGGGCAGCCTGGAGCTCGCCCACTCTCATCTGCCGGTCTGCAGGATTTGGCACCGTCCGAGAAGGACCAGGAGTCCGCTGTCGACCTCGACAGAGGATATTTTTCTGGCACCGAGGCTGAGGGAAGACGTCGGAATGTGCTCAAGAAGCGTGAGAGCCTCGCTCACTCTCGCCAGTCCAGTTACGCCGAGGAACAGCGAGTTCGTAGCGCTACTGCGCTCTCCAGACACTCTCGATTCGGGAGTGTTGATTCGTTCCGTGATGCACCGTCTACTGCTGCTCATAAGTACTATGGTATCCAGCCGGCTGCCCATGGCAGAAGCGCGTCGACAAACACTACCGAATCGATACGCCCTCTGCCCCCTCTGAAAGATAATATCCCTCCGCCCGTTACAAAACTAGATTCGAAACGCGCACAGCCCGCACCAAAGCAGCAGGGATTCAATTCGGACTGGTTGTCAAGTGTCGTCAGCCGCCCAGGCCAAAAACAAGGCCGCAGTGGCATGCGCGCCATTTCCGAAAAGTTCAATCTGGAGCGCCGTGTGTCGCCATCCGACTCTTCCCCCAAGGATAGCACGTCATTTTCGCCAGCCACTGGGCAGAGCACTCCTTCTGTAGCGCAGAGCCTGGAGGCTGACTCGCCCGTCTCCAGCCAGAACAGTGCCGCCACAGCCCCGATCAAGGGAGGGAAAAAGAAGGGCAAGAAGGGCACGAGCGCGTACACTCGTGGATTATTAAAAGTTGGCCCCGTAGAAGCTAAACAAGGGGCAGAATACTTTGGGTGGATGAAGAAGAAGAGCTCGCATCTCATGACCAACTGGAAGCCACGATTTTTCGTTTTGAAGGGTCGTCGCCTATCATACTACTACTCGGAAGACGACACGGAAGAAAAAGGCCTAATCGACATCTCGTTCCACCGCGTGCTGCCCGCCGACAACGACCGACTCACCGGGCTCCACGCCACCATTGCCAACGCCGTCGGTGGGCCTTCGATTCCCAACTCGTCGCTCTCGCCAGACGTAGAAAAGTCCAACGAGCCCGACTTCATCTTCAAGCTAGTGCCGCCGCGCGCGGGCCTTTCGCGGGCCGTCAACTTTACCAAGCCCATGGTGCACTACTTTGCGGTGCCCAACATCGCGCAGGGCCGGCTCTGGATGGCCGCCTTGATGAAGGCCACGATTGACCGCGACGACGCGGCGCCCGTCACCACGACGTACCAGCAAAAGACGATTTCACTCAACAAGGCCAAGCAGATGCGGCACCGCCCGCCCGCGCTCATGAACCTCGATGAAATGGCCGACGAGGAGCAGAAGGCGGAGAGCAGCAGCAACGGCGGCGGCGGCAACGGCAACGGGACAAATAGCCTCGGCATCTTTGCAGAGACGGACAGCGGCGTGTCGGGCTTGGATAAGGCCAAGCCCAACGGCGTCTCGGCGGAGACTAAAGTTGGTGGCCCCGGCGGTGTCGTCGTCCCGCAGAGCGCATAGGCTGCGCTGTGCTGTCGCGGCCAGACCTTGCGACGTGGCAAGAAACCTATGATGATGGTATGATGATGTATGCACACAAAATCAAAATCACATGCATGCGAGTATTCGAAAATATGGAATGTTTTTACTGCTGGGATCAAGTTTCAACAAGAAGAAACGAATGCTGCGTTTTTATTTATTTACGGTGCTGGCTGGGGTTATTTTGTTGTTGTACTGCGTGCGAGTTTGATGTAATACTGCGTATTCGTCCTTTTTGCTCTGGGCCTATTGTTTTTTTCTTGTCTTTTCTTCTTCTTTTTACGATATGGTGTCTTGATTTTCCTTAATGTTGTCGTCTCTATATCCTTTGGCAATTTGTTTCTCTTCTTTTAGTCATGTTCTTTGATCATTTTCATCATCATCTTCTTCTTCTTTTTTTGGTATATATATATTTTAGCGGAAAAGTACGGCTGCTGGCGATGGGGAGGAAGATGAGGTACGAGAATAAGACGCTTTTTCTCCCGATTCATCATTACTGCATCATCATCCCGAGTAATATCAAAAGCCATAATTGAGTTGTTACTGGAAATGATAAAGGCTTTTTAGAAACCTTTGCATGCGTGCGCTTTATTTTGTTTGTATACGTGAAATACGTCGTGACAAGATTGACAAGCTTTTGGACAGGTTACTTGATTAACTTGTGCAAAGGTATATTCGTAGCTACATAATACATGAGCATGTAGCCTCTGACATTGCGCAAACAAGCCAAGCGTACTTGGCCGGCGTCCGATAAACTGGCCACCACTTTGTCATTAACTCCCGTCTTGTCTCGTAAACAACATTTCACGGCTGAATAAAGATAAAACGCAAAGCACGCTAACTGATCAAAACTCAAACGACATAAAACGCCAAAAGATGCTTCCCGTCCCGAAGCAGCTTTTTTCCCAGCACATTAGGCCGGCTGACCCAGCTTCTGATTCATACCCATGAGGAGCTGTCTGATGGACTTCATCAGATGCTGCTCGACTCCTTCAAAGTTACTGCTCGTCTCGCCCTCACCGCTCGGGGGGAGAATACTTGCCTCAACGAAGCCAAGCACTCGATCAATCGCGGAAAGCGTTACGGCTTCGGCCTTTGCTTCTCCGAGTCGGACTTTGAGTGCCTTGATGGATACTTCCTTGAAACCGTTGAGTGACGAGAGGACCTTGGCATCGAAAATTGGAGGGGGGTCGTTGGGTGCTGTGCCACCCGGCGTGGGGCTCTTGTTCTTTGTGAAGCCGTCAATGACTTGACGGATGCCTTTAATACATATGGCTTCCATCTTGTCGTTTTCGGTGGCTTCCTTCTTCAGGCCGACGCAGCGGTTCAGCGCCGACATGACAATAGCCTCGGCCTTGGGATTGCGAGCCTTTTTGAGGTTGTCGACAAGACCATTTTTGAGACCGACAACCGCTTGCAGTAATCGTGGCTCGATGACGGGCCGTATCGCAGCAGGGCTAGCCGATGAAGCTGTTGCCTTTCCTGCAGCGGCCGACTGCGGCTGGGGTGTGCCGCTGGGACCAGGCGATGGTTTCGCGGCTGCTGGAGGACCAGGAGCGATCGGCTTTGCTGGCGCCTCGGTCTTTATAGGACTGGCGGGCGGGGGAGGTCGCGCAGCATACGGTGAGCTGTAGGAGCCGGGCTGCGGTGCTCCCATCTGCGGTCTTGCTGGCGCTGGAGGGGGGCCATATACACCAATCTGCGTAGGCGCTGGTGGCTGAGCCGCAATCGGGGCAGGGGGTTGTTGTGGTTGTTGCTGAGGCTGAGGCTGATGTTGCGGCTGCTGCTGTACCTGCTGTGGCTGCTGCTGCATCTGCTGCTGTACCTGAGGCTGTGGATGTGGTGGCTGTTGCTGTACAGGGGACGCATACTGGGGTGGTCGCTGTTGGGCAGGCTGACCGGTATACGCTTGCACTTGATAGCCAGTGACCTGAACTTGTCCATAACCAGGCGGGACAGCCATGTGCTGCTGGTGTGCGTTGTATGGATATGAATATGGACCATACCCCTGTGTAGCCATTGCCCTGTCCGGAGATGAAGCTTTGCGCTTCTTTCCGGCGTCTAATTCCACTCCGGGAACACGCGACCACAGATTGGTCGTCTCATCCTTTTTGAACGCCTCGTTTCCAATCAAATTGTGACGGACACTACTCTCCCAGCCTTTCGTTTCAGTATGGAAATAAAACCATGGGTATCTTTGGCAGATTCTCTTGTATATCTGCTTCAACGTGAGGCCGTCGGGGCCAGCGGCAGTCAGCGTCTCGTCGATCAATACGCCGTAATTCTTGTTGGGCTTCTGAAGCTGCTCCTCGGTATAGTCTTCAATCTTGAGCTCCAGTGGTGGCGACTTGGGACGAGTTTTCTTCTCCTTCTTCTCCCGCGCTCTTCTTTCGGCGTCGGACCCCTCAGCACCATCTTCGCGAGGTTTGCGGGGTTTGTACTTGCGCTTCTCCGGCTGGTCTCCAGCGTTCTCCGGCAGCGGATGCTTGCGTGGTCGACCAACCTTGCGCTTAATAGGTTGTTCGACGGGGGGTGGCAGAGGTAGCGTCTTCTTGGCCATCTCTTGCTGCTGCTTTTTGAGGAGGCGCTGTTCGCGTTTTGACATGATGCCATTCTTTGGCGGTCTCCCAGGCCCTCTCTTCTTGGGCATTTCTGGCATGAGGAGACTCGACTGATCTCCAAACGCTTCATTCTTAATTGCCTCTTCACCCTCGAGACTGTCTTCTTCGGCCATCTCCTCGTCGCCATCACCATCTTCACCAAGGTCGGACAGTTCGGGCAGTGAGCCGTCGACATCTGATAGCTCATCGCTAGTTTCTTGAATCTGGCCGTTGCCATGGGTCTGTTCAAACTCGAAGCTCATTTCTTTGCCACCATGCGTCTGTCGCTTCTTGACGGGTTTCTTTTCCTCCTCGAGATACTCTTCAGCGCCAGTTCTGCCCTTTTCGACGCCATTGATTATGAAGCGAAAGTCAATATCCTTGATCTGCAGACGGTCGCCACACTTGAGTATCACTTTTTCGCTCTTGTAGTGAACGTCGTCGCAAAAGAAGCCGTTCTTGTGCAGCGGGATTGCCTCAAAGACGCCTTCTTGTTGGTTGTATGCAATCTTGAGATGCTCACGAGAGATGGCCTTGGTCTTGCTCGCAATGTTGGGACCAGGAGAGTGAATGCCAATAAAAGGAACGTGCCAAGGCGAAGGGCGTAATGATGTGAGGTCGACGGCAGCTGCGCCGGGGGTATGGGATACGTATTGGCGATTGGAGATGATATTGTCGGGATTCTCTTCGTTTTCTTGCTGAGATGAGCCGGCGGTGCTCGTTTTGCGACGCTTCGCTGGGCGACCGCTCTCTTCGCTATCGGATTCGGGGCCAAGCATACCGCCTTCTTCAGACACATATGACTTGCTAAACTTGCTACGATCGTGCATGATAGGCGAGGGTGGAGGCAAGCCTCTGCTGGCGTTCTCCTCGACGCGACGTTTATGAACGTCTGCGCGTTTTTCATCGCGGCGGGCCTGCTCCATAGCACGCTGGTCACGGCCGATAATGACAGCATATGTTGTCATCTGAAAGACGGAATCGGCAAACTCTATTCGCGCAAAGGATTCGAGGCCCTTGTCGGCGCCAGGGGGACGGACGGTATTACTAAGAGCCAGGCCGTTTATGCTGGCATCCATGGGGTTGGGCAGCGTCACTTGGGACGGAGTGACGGTGGGCGGGGGCGACATTGCCGAGGGCGCGTTGGACATGGAAGCGAGAGCCATCATCATGTAGGCATGGTGGTCGATGCCTGACGGAGCGACGGGTGTAAAGGGTGTCGAAGTGGTATAGTGTGCCGTGTTGGTCATGGCAGCGTCTTGCGTCTGCTGAAGTGTGTCGAGCTGGCTGGCATTAGTCGTCGGTGTCGCGGTGTGGTATGCGCTGGGTTGCGTGGTGACTGGCGTCTGAGCTGCTGCTGCTGCTGCTGCTGCTGCATCGTGCGCGCTGTTGTGCGCATGGTCTACGTCAGTACTATTCGCGGGGGTGGTTGGTCGCTTTGTTGGAGTCGAGGACCCATTGGCAGAGTCGTTCTGAGGTGCCGCAGGAGCGGTCGGCGCGGTGGAAGCCTCGGCCGCATCAACCGCATCCGAGACAATGAGTCCTGTGGAATCCGTAGTCGTAGGTGCCGTCGCAGAGTGATGCGGCGGCTGGGAAGGCGCGGTGGAAGCGCTGTCGTTGTCGGGGAGGCCCTGGCGGCCTGCGCTCGACGAAGTCATCGCTGCTACCTGTGAACAGCTCCTTCGCCCTCAACCGGGGAAGTCGGGTGTAGACGTGCACTCGGGCGTGGCGATGATTGAAAAGAAAAAGATTTGGGTTGCAGAGGAATCCGCAGAGAAGCGATACAACCCGCGCGGATGGTTGGGTGATTGTCCGTCGACGGGAAGTCGTCGTCGATTTGTTGACTTGACTGGACGGCCTTGGGCAAAAGAATTTGGCAGGCGCGGGCGATGCGTCGGGATCTGTGTCTACAACGGCGTAGGCTCCAGTGAGTACCTACCTAGGTAGCGGGAGCGCAGTGGCAGCAGCAGCAGCAACAACGCGTTGTCATTGGTGGGCTGGAGTGACTCCTCACTGTTGGGGTCTTTGGGTCTTTTTTTTGGGGGGGGGCTGTCTGGGGGGGGTCCGGCAGTCTTGCCCACTGGGCCGAGCCATGGCCTATTTACAGTGGGTGTAGGTAGGTTAGTAGGTAGGTAGGTAGGTACCAAGGTACCTCGCACATATAGGCGGTGTTGTTTTGCTTGAAGCTGCTAAATATTTAAAATGGGCCGGCCACAGGGCACGGGCATAGCGGGGGAGACACGATCGGCTGCGGCCGCAATGGCATTTTGAATCTGACTTGCACTTTGCCATGACGTCGTGTTAGTTGTAGCTGACCATCCAAGAAAACAAGTAAATAGTTTTTTTTGACATATTTTCCCTCCTTTAGACAATCTCTGTATTCATGTGCTCCTGGCTACGAAATAAAGCTATAGTGCGCCGCTTCTGATTATACCCCAAGCATCTCCCAAGGTCACTCTGCTTGGTCAACGACAAGTCAAAATAATACATTCAGAGTACCTGCCAGAGAATCCAATACTCGTAAAATCATAGTCTAGCAGGGCGCGAGATATCGAATCGTGTCACAGTTTGACGCCGTATCCATCATAGTACCCTTGAGCGCTCCGAATACACAGCTGGCGCTCGCTGCTACACAGCCGAATAAACAATAGTCAATCGTTTGATCCATCACCCTCACCCTTTGACAGTTCAGCAATCTCCCTCTTACGCTCAGTTCCACAGCCCCTGGGGCGGGTGCAGTTTGCTGGCCAGACTCGCTCCACGCTGCCCGGCGCTTAATGCAACACCACATCGTGCCTCGTCATCCATTCGTTTTCACTACAAAGCCAAGACGGAGCACCAACCAGTCTTTCTTGCCGCCAGGCATCCAAAAATCAAACCACTTGTAGAGCATCATCATGGCCTAGTCAGCTCGAATCGAATAGAGCGAATCGCTTGTTTTGTATCATAAAGCCCAGGTGCCCGCTCACTGGGCAGTCACTTTTCCTCTACCTACATTGTCCCAATCAACACAATTGTCTTTCTTTCTTTTGTCTGTTTATTTCCTTCCATCGTTTGCAAGCACCTTTTTTTCTTCTCTTTCTTTCTTGGTCGATTTCATTCCATTTTTGATTCTACTTATTCGTCTTCACACCATCCCACGGCACGCTTACTCAACTGCCTCATCATGAATCGCCTCCTGGATCGCTTCCGGCCGGCCGGCCCTACCAACCAGAAATGGAACCATGGCTTCTCCGACCCGTTTCACCCCAAGCCGCTCCGCCGTGTAGACAGCTTTCACTCGCGCTACGTGCAGATGCTGCTCGACCAGGACAATGTCGCCAGGACGCACAACATCCTCGCCTCCTTCTTTGTGTGGCTGCTGCTGGCCAGCTTCATCGTGTTCCCCGGCACATTCACCACCATACAAAAGTCCATCGAGAAGAATGAAAATGGCCATTTCCCCAGCAAAGCCGCCGAATCCTTCTTCAAGAGCGTAAAAAACGTGCCGCTCCTCGCGCTAGCCGCCATCATGTGCTCCATTTCTGTCATTGGCATGGCCGTCCTCGCACTCCGCCACATGAACAATTATGTCTGGATCTTGAACAAGCTCTTCCTTCCTGGTGTCGCCAATTGCACGGCCGGACTCATATCGACTTTGATTGGTGTCTACACCCAGCAAAAGGGTGTCTGGAGCATCTCGGCCAAGGTTACCGCGATTGTGGAAGGCTGCGGCGTGGCCATTTGTGGCACCATCTGGTACGTGGTCGATCACTACTTTCTTTGCAAGGTCAAGGAGACACACGGCACGCATTACGATGAGTGGCCCAAGCAGCGCAGCGAAAAATAGGAGCCGCCACCTAAATATCACGGTCAAATGACACGGACATGGCAAAGGATTTATAGTTGGATAGACTGGCAACAGCGCAGGTAGCATTTGCTTCATAGACCAGGGCTTGAATACACTATTGCAGTAGCGGATCACCTTCACTAGCTCCAGCAACTTGGTTTACCTTGCGAGTAAAACGGTCAGACAAACGGAATGCCCAGTGACACAACAGCCCCGCGAGAAACCCAATGGCATCGTTCTTGAACGCCAGGATACAGGACGTGGTCATGAGCATGACAGTCCAGCGCTCCATCCGCTCCTCGTCAGATAGGCTGCGCAGCTTACGTGTAATGACGGACGAACCTGCACTGTGGTCGGAAGACTCCTGCCAGAGATCGCGGGCGCCTTGGTTGAGTGAGTGGCCAACCTTGGCAAGCTCTAGACCGGCAGCAAGAACCATGATGCCTAGCAAACTCTTGGGATACTGACCCAGAAGTCCGAGAAGAGTGCTCCCGAAAAAAAGACCTAGAATCATCTTTACAGTTCCTAGAAATATGACGCTAGCGCCGCTGCGAGCACCGAACCGATATTGCGCCGCCAGACCGCCGGATCCATGGCACACAGGCATAGCACCAAACCAGGTACATGTCAGGTTCATTATGGCCACGCTAAGACCGATGGCCGTCACCGATGGGGTGGGAACGTCGGGAAGCAAGTCGGCGGCCAGTGCTGTCACCGCAATAATCGAGTTGAGAGTCGTAAGCGGAAGTTGGCCGATGGCCATGTAGATGGGGGAGGCATCACTGTGGCCAACCATCTTTGGCAGAATAAACTCGGGCTGCCACAGGGTAAACCAAGGTAGCGACTGGTGCGTTCGAATGACCTGAACAAGAGCAAAGAGTAATCCCAAGAGAAAAAAGGCCAGTGCATAGGGGAAGCGGTGTAGCCGTTGGGTGGCGATGAGAAGGAGAAAGGCAAAGATGGCCCAGAGACGATTATCGAGGATCGGATACAGCCAGCCGAGAGGTTGCAGCTGTGACGATCCAGCGCCGATGATGAGTGACAGGCCGGCACCGAGCTGGATGCCCTTGACAACGGGGATGGGGACAACCTTGACGGCCCAGCGCAGCAAGCCGGTGACGCACATGACAAAAATGGCCGCGCCAACCCAGAGACCAGCACCGGCCACTCCCTCCATGGAAGGGTCACCTCGGTGTGCGATGGCTGCCGATGCAATCGCCTGTAAGGGTCAGTGTGTGCTCGACAGCTGTCAAAACGTCATTCATGGTCAGTGTACCTTCATCGGCTGCACGGGCAGCGGGATGCCAAAGACGACACCAGAGATGACGTTGAAGGCGCCAGAAAATATCAGCGTCGAGTCCAGGTGAATAGAACCTTGAATGGCAAGCGCAATCATGAGCGGCAGCAGGGTGCCCAGATCGCCGAGCGAGCCCGATATCTCCGCCAGAGGGGCATTGCGAAAGGTGTTGACGTTGTGGCGGTTACGCTTCTTGAGGTGAGACAGGAAGGAACCCATTCTCAGAAGTGCAGCCGCGCAGTCAGTGTGAGCATGAGGCTTGAAAAAGACAAATGACAGGTCTTCCGTTGATATGTATATGGATGAATGAAGGGCTGCGCTGCGTCATTGGGTTGATACTAGGATGATGGAGATTGTAGCAGGTTGACGGGAGTTGACTGGCCGGAGGAGCTGCCTGACCCACGTGAGCTGCTTTTGAGCTTGAGCGACGTCATCTTGACCGCCTCAGCCAGCGACGCAGCACCAGTGCGATAATAGCTGCATTTGGAATGGGAGCGCAAAAATAAAGCTTGACAGTATTATTGACGATGCATCGCGAAGCAAAGCAGAGGAGGAGGAGGCAGCACGGGCTCCATGTCGTTTATTAGCAACGGCTAGCTCGCCAAGCACCTACGAATACAGTACAGGCTACCGCACAGTGTACGCCAAGCCAGCGGGATCAATGCACTGTGGGTGATTTCGCGTGGCGGGATGGGCCGCTGGAAAGCAGAAAACGGCTTGTCCGAAGACGTCTGGCAAAGCAAATGAGTGCGGGAAACCATCGGGCACCAGTGCACCACTGAACCGAGGAAACTGAAATAAACAGCCGAGAACTTAACATGGCGAGATCAGCAGAGGCCGGCCAGGAACAGAAGCCGTGTCTGCCTGCAAGTGGTCAAGCTCGAGCTCAGGTCAAGTCATTGTACAGCCAGAGGAGCATAATAAAAACTGGACCAAACAATCTCGAGCGAGCCTCGCGCCGCCAAAGGTTCACTTTTTGATTATTTTGCAGGCCATTTTACGGGTCAAAAATACCAGGGGTCCTGTCTAATCTTCCCCACCCCGTGTTGGATTGTTGATAGCAATTGGTACGTAAATGGGTAAATAGCAAGTCGGCGATTCTGGGACGCGAGCCGGCCTGGATACTCGTGTGGAGACTTGGTGTGGAAAAAGCAGAAAGTCTACAAAGTATAGCCGCCTAATAATAATTGTGCTCTTCCGGGGCGTTCGGCATCATGTCCATGGACAAATTGTTGACGAGGCAGGCCATTCAAATCACCCATGGCATTTTGTCTTTGGCGGTGCTAATAAGGCTGTCCAGGTACAGTAGCTACCTAACCTCCCTGAGTCCCTGCAAAGCAAAACTTGCTGTTTTAGCGCCAGCGCCAGTGCCAGAGGCCAAGCCTGCCATGTGTGAAACATCAAAACATGTAATGCCAATACGGTCGTGCACTCTTCGTCCTTGGTGCTTGCTGCGCTTTCCTGGGCGCCTAGACAAGAACCTCTTGGGTGCAGTTCAGTTCTCTATTTAGTAAGCCGGGCGCGACCTCGTAAGCTGGTGGTCATGGCCTCCCTCCCCGCGCCCTTTGCCGCTCGAGGAACCGGGCCCCAAGTCCGCGGGGAAGAAACGCTGGATATCATTTATAACGGGGGGGGCGGTTCGTTAATCACGCATGTTGCGATTCATGTCGGAGTCTCCGTGTAAATAGGGCAGTGGGACGTGGGGGGGGGCCTATGCCCAGAATTGGGCCTTTTGTCTTGCTGTACGGAGTACTACGAAGCAGAGGGATATGAAGACACTGACATGTACCTACTTATTATTACTCGCAGAGTGACGCATTGCCTCGGTGTGCCGAAATTCGCGCAGCCTTTTGGGGCTCTCCAGTCCACAGTGCATACCAGTAGGTCCCCTGCCGCAGCGCGCCGATTCATTATTTTAGCACGCTGTCCTGGAATACAATGGCACTCGGGCGAAACCTCAAGGCAGCCAGGCAGCGCAAATGTTTCGGCGTTTTCTTTTTTGTCTCAATCTGACGTGTGCCAAGCTCATTTCCTAGAATGGCATGTCAAAGATAGCTGAGGCTACGTTTAGATATCTGCCAAGTTAGCTAGTGACTTTTTTTTTTTTTTTTTTCAGGACGAAACTGTCTGTAGCACAGAAGAAAAGAATAGTTGCACAAATCGGGCGTTGCAGCCTGCAGTCCGCTGTTCCGAACGGGCGGGCGTTCCGCTGGCCAACAACAAAGACGGACGAGGAAAAAAGAAAAAAAAAAGTTCACTGAAGCGGTGCGCCCCAGAATGGTGCTGATACTACCTACCTACCTACCTACCTACCTACCTACCTACTTAGGTACCTACCTAGAGAGAGAGAAAAAAGCCTGACGCCACTGTCTGGACCGCTAATTACTATTTTGGTTCCGAGGACTCTCGCCAGTTCTGGTCGAGACGCCGCCTGTTTTTGGTGCCTCGTTGCCGCTCCGTCCGATTCTGCCGTACAAACTGGGTCATATTTTTTTTTTTTGGTACCAGGTCATTCGGGCGACGGCAAAGACTTGGCTTGAGGCACTTTTCGGTTGTCCTGCAATGAGTATCAGTACAGAGCTCGAGGACCCTGCTCTGTTAGGAGGTAGCAACAGGGGACCAGAGGTCATAACTCACACAAGTCATTGTCACAGCCTAGGTGCCATCAGACCCTCTATCGAAACAACTATTACGACGGGGTTCAGGTAACAGGTACTGGTACAGACTGGCTATTTAGTAATTCAAGGTCCGGCTTGCTTCCTCGGGCCATGTTTCTTTACAACTGCCGCAGCCCGGCCATTGCATTCGGCGTGCATAAGAAGAATAGCCAGACCATGATTGTTTATACAAAGTCGCATCAAGATGGAAAAATTGACCAACCAACTCTCCGCCTAGACACAATTCCTTACTACCTCGCGCCTCGCCTTATTAACTACCTATTAACAAGTACCCAAGCCCGTCCGTCGCCCAGGCCCGGAGACGCCAAACCACGATCGGGTGGTCCGTGACGTGAGGCCCCGCTTTTCCCTTTCCTTGGAGTGCGCATTGCCATCAACAAAAATCAAAATCATCCTCCAGTCCGCTTACGCGATTCCACTCAGTTTGTTGCTTCTCCATCCTCTCCTCTCCTCTCCTCTCCTCTCCTTGCACCGGCCAAAAAAAAAAAAA
>JAEIJG010001073.1:0-14551 GCA_037289395.1 Beauveria scarabaeidicola
TACATAAATATCTAGATCTCCTAAAGTCAGTATAACGCGTATAAGACTAGAGTAAAAGTAAGTTCTATACTAATATAGTTAGCCTCTATACTAACTAGTGTCTTACTCTAGTGCTTTAGTGTTATTTCGGGGTTCTATATAAGTAATGTCTAGATTTAATTAATATAAAGTAAGATATTAATAATAAAAGCTACCTATTATATATAGAGTTTAGTAAAGATACTATATAGTAGTAATTATAAAACCTTACGTAGAATCCTAGAGTCTTTAAATACCTATTATATCTAATAGATATCTATTTAAAGTAATACACTAAGAAGTATACTAAGTCTAAGTAGAATAATAAGGTGTCTTTCTATCTATATAGTGTAAGTGATGAAGATAGTGCCTCTAAGTTAGAGGATAATAATAGCCGTTAGGGGTCTACACTATCCCTAACTAACTCCTATAATACTAGTGACCATAACACCCTCGTAGAATCTAGTAATACTATTAATAACTCTACGGCCTAGTATAATAGCCTAATTAACCTAGTATTAGAAGATTAGTAGCTTTTTAACTTAGCTATATAAGAAACTAAGATAGTTTTTTTTTACTCTTATTAAGCCCCCTTTCTATATTACTTTAGTGTTTATATTATATTTTACTTAGGCTATTAATAATATAGACTTTTTAGTAGCGCTCTATCTATATTAGGTAGGGGTTATTTTTATTAGGTAATACTTAGGCTATTTATCTATATTAAGCTTAGGATTTTTTAGGAGTATATAAGATATATATTATAATATATATAGTAAAATAATTCCTATAAGGAATAATAATAACTTTATATAAGGATATAAGTAATATCTACCTAGAAATAGCTAATATTAAACTATTACTAATTATACTATAATTTCTCTTTCTACCCTATACTATTTACTTATAACTAAACTTCCTCCTCTACTATTGATTTATTTTCTATAAGCTAGGTAAGTAAGTATCTTACTACTTTTATAACTATATAAATTAAAAGGCGCTATATATTAGAAACGTCTTATAACTTAATAGTAGACCTACCTGTTTTAAATCCTAATTAAGCTACTAGGCTTCCTCCCTCCCTCTCGCTATTAACCTCTACTAATAAGAACTAGTTTAATATTATCCGCGAAGAGGTATTATAAGACGTAGAAGAGGCTATTATATCTTAATAATATATTATAGAGAAGAAAGATATAACTACTAGACTAGATATATAAGTAAAGATAGATACGCTAAAGATCCTAAGTAGAAATAATAAAGATATTATCTTTATATTCTAGGAGAATAAAGAAGACACTTCCTACTTAAATAAATATATAAATAAGGTTAATACTACCTAAAGAATATATAATAGCTACTAAATAAGAGTACCTAATTAAAGATATTCTATAATAATAGTAGCTATATAGAATATAGTAATACTTTACTAGTAAAGATAGGTAAGGATATATTCCTAGGTATATAGGTATTATATTTATAAAGTGGCTATATTAAGAAACACACTTTCTATATTACTAATCTTAGCTAAGGCTTAATAGATTTATTAATTTACCTATAAATAGAGTTATATATACTACTATAGTGTTATAGTAAGCCGTAAATATAGGCTATATTCTTTCTTCTTCTCTTTTATATCCTTCTCGCCTCTCCTATACCTCCCTTCTATATTACTACTCTTATCCTTTTTATTATACCTTAGTCCTATTTATCTCTATTTATACTTTATTATAATTATATTATTATTAGTTTTACCTAAATACTAAAGAAGAGCGCGCGCTTACTATAAACCCCTTATTTCTTATAACTATAATTAAGATAGTTAAAGAAGTAGTATTAAATTCGCCTATAATACCTAAGCCACCCGCGGTAACTAAACCTATCGCTTATCTATTAAAGACTAAAAACGTTATATTAAATACTAGAAAGATATTAAAGGTAGCTATAAATAGAATAGTAAAGAAAATATCTACTAATTACTACTTAAGTAAGCTATCCTACTACGCCCTTTAGGATACTAGTATAGATAGCTATAATAATCTAAAGATCTATCTAACTATTATAAATTTCCTCTTCACTTTATAAGTAAAGAGGGGTAATAAGTCCTAGCTTAGCTAAGCCTAAGAAAACTTTATAAAAGTATATCCTAATACTATACTCGCGATTTATACTTCTATAATAGCTCTAAAGATACTAAATAGCTTTATATTTTTATTTTTAGCTAGCTCTAGTTATAGGTCCTTTAAAAAGAAAACTATAGCTTAGAATACTAACTATAAAAAGGGCTATTACTAGTATAATATTAATAGGAATAGCCTAGTTTAAAAGTAGTATATAGTCTATAGGTTAAAGTAAGGAAAAACTAGTTAGTCTTACTTAAGAAAGTAAACCTACTTTATACTTTCTATACTAATATATATTATAGACTATAATAATAATTAGGCTATAACTATTAAAAAGAAACTAGTAGTTAGTAAAAGGAAGATTATTAAGTCTAATAAGGACTACTCTAGTAATAATAAGGCTATAATTAACTCTAAGGACTATAAGCCTCCTATAAAGAAGGTAGATATAATAATAAAGATAATAATACTAAAGAATATTACCCCCCTAAGTAAGCCGCGTAATACTACTAGGAAGCCTACTATTATAAAGAAGCCTACTATTCCTAAGCCCTATAGTCACCTACGCCTGTAGCCGCCTATATTACTAGCTAGTCTAAGTTTAGGTTATTAGGAAGATATTATTAAGAAAGAGTCAAAGCGTAGAGAAACTACTTAGCCTGATGCCACATTCCCTGTTGATCCTTTGCTGTCTACTATAGTAGCTAAATAGCCTATTATAGCCTCGTAGGAGCCTAAAGAATCTGCTTAGCCTAGTCTTATATCTGTCGCTAATTCTATCCTATCTATTTTTAGTACTATAGAGCCTATTATAGCCTCTTAGGATCCTAAAGGAAATATATAGTCTAGTCCTATGTCTATTATACTTATTTACCTAGGGTATAATAGTAGGTACTTACCTATAATATACTTATACTATATTTAATCTATATACTAATATCTTTTTTTTATATTAGAACTAATTAATCCTAAAGCTTCTCTTAAGTATAGGCGCTCTTATAATTAAGAATTATAAGTGCGTTATAAATAAGCTTAGAAATTTATATTTTAATAGTCTTATATCTATTTATAGAGACTACCTTTACTTTTTATTAGTAGTTAGTATATTATAATAATAAGATAGTCCTTAAGAGCTTTTAGGTTTTATTTCCTACTAGTTATTCTATATTTATTAAGAGTAATAAGTAAGAAATATTAGCGTTATACTAGATATTAGAGCGGGTATATATTTATAGGCTTTAATAGAGTACTTAAGGTGTTTAGTAAGTTTTAATTTAGTTACTTATTTAGGTAGCTAATTAGGAGTATATTTTTTAGCTTAATTCTACTATAGATAACTTTAGGATATTATATAGGAATAGTAGTTCTATTATAAGGACATTTTAATAGTATTAGGTCTTATTATTAGTTTATTTAAAAGCTTACTAATTAGGAATAGAGAATAATTAGATATTTAGCTTCTTTCTTTACTTACTACCTACCTACCTACCTAGGTACTATAGTCTTAGGAGGTTTTATATTATATGGTATAACCTGCTTACTAGATAGCCTATAGTAGTACTAGGAAAGATTATAGCTTTTATATATCTCTTTACTAGACATTATATATTACTAGGCTTTATAAAAAACCTTATATTAACTATATTTATATATATTTATAAAGCTTGTCTTTACGTAGGTAAAGTAGAGCTTATTGCTAGCTACCTACCTAGGTACGTTCTAGTCGTCTACGCCTATAAAAAGAATTAAACCCTTAACCTTTATTATAAGATATCTAAAAAATAATATATTATAGCTAATATAATAGTAAGAATTAAACCTTTATTTATTATTATATATAATAGGCTTAAAATACTCTATTATAGATATATACTACTAATATTAAATTAATAGCTACTACTACGTATAAAAGATATTAATACTATAATACTATTAATAAGAATAGATTATATAAATAAAGTAGTTTAAGAGAGGTATATACGAACGTCTATATATTTTATAAATATATATATATTTATTATAGTAAAAATATATTAATATAGGGAAGTAATGTTAAAATACGTGAGCTATATTAGAATATATTAGCCTGTAGTATCCACTATATACACTTCTAATCTTCTGTTGAGCTCCGCACTATATGCCACAGCTAATTAGAGATAGGTTAAATTTTATAATGTGTCATAGCCTATGTCAGAAAATAGCCCTCACCCGCGTAGGTACTGACTTTCGCTACCTTACTTAGGTACTGACAGTGCAGCTATCCAGAAGCAGACGCTGGCATAGACTCACCTATCGCGAAATCGCAGCACGAACTACCACGTGCGTACGAAATAAATGGTCAAGAAGCCACCGTACGAGAATCTTTATTACCGAGAAAGAAACAAGGACAGGGGCAGAAGAGGGACAGGTACTATTGCGGGCTCGTAGGAGGCCGTACAAGACCCTACTTGTGGACATGTGCACCCAACATGGCTAGTGAGATCTATCATCTACATAACCGTTGAGCCGAGAAACACACCAAAAATAAACTATAGTTTGAGGTTATCTGTACATGTATGTGCCCGCACCACTTTGCAGTGACGCTCGCAACCATCACGCCGCTACGACCACCATATAAATACCACTGAAAAGTAGAATTCGTCCAGAAATTCCACAAGAGAGTTCTCAATCTGACAAAGTCTACTGTCCTGCATATCTATGTTGGAAATTTCCCGACCGGTCTCGAGGAAGACAACGGGAGGATTACCAGAGTATCAATGGATACTAGAACAATCATTGAGCGGGCTGGACATAAACAAGGGTTAGGCTCTGTGTATAAGGAGCGCGACGAAGCGTTCAAGAAATGGTACTATGGCAATAATAAAGGTAGATTTGAGATTTCCTGGAACAGTGATGCTGTCTACCTAGCGTGGGCAGAATGGAGTAGAAGAAACATGGAGACACTTGTGCTCTGGAATCATGTCGTCAGGTAAGGCTCCTGTTTTTAAACTAGATTAAACTAATTTTCGCTTTCTACACCCATTTCTATAGCTTTGATGTGGCCGTTGTCTTGCTGTTACATTGCTATAGCTCTCCTATTGGTATGCCAAGTTATCATGATTGTGAAGGAGCATCGATAACGATGCGTTCACTGTTCGGCTGTGACTACTAGATAAAAATTGAAAGTATGTATCAGCTATGCAGAATAGTGCCACTCAGTAAAATGAATAAAATATGTTTGTACAATAAGCAACCAGTGATGGCATAGACGTCGAGAATGTGGCGCTATATGTTATACCTGCATTCATCTCTTCCGATCAGAAACAAATGTTGGTCAAGCTGTATCGGCAGTTGCTTAATAGCGCACCATACATAGCAAAGGAATTCGGTGGAATTGACCAGTCGAACACTCGGACGTAAATGGCCTCATGGATCGTCAACTACAGAGAAGCATGGTAGTGAAATGACTAATCTTCATCCCGGTGCCCTTCGGAAGGACAAATGACTAGGCCCAGTCAGGACTTGGGCCACGAACTTACCATCTGTAGCCTGCCTCTTTGCCATGACGTAACAGCGCACGCGATTTATGTATATGGTGGTACGCGTTGAGTCAGGGCCATTCCCATGGTAATAAGCTACTAAGCATGGGTGGCACCTTCAACTTCTTGAAGCAACTTATGTTGTAGCCAAAGGTCAAATTACTCTTGAAATTAACCGACTTGTACAACTTCGCTACATTGAGCAAGGCATATAGCTCGGCACCGCGCTCGCCGCGCTCCACGCCGCCGGCCGACGCCGACGCCCCGCCGAATGTCTGCCTCCGCCGCTGCGGCATGCACGTCCACCTGTCGCTGGCCGCGCCCATCTCTTTAATTACTTGCAAAATCATACCATTTTAGCTATGACTAGAGAGCTATCGCAGCGCGGACATATTCTGACTTCGCTTTTCCTCGAAGCACCTAGGAAATCTCGTCCGGAGGAGGTAGCTTCGCAATAATTCGGGCATGTGAACTCAAGCAATGCCGAGCATAGGCGGGCGCAGTTATCGGATAAGAGCCGAAGTAGTCCGGATGTACAAGCTGCATGGCAGGGATTGAGCGGCCTTTGTTGCTGGAAGTTCCGCAAATTGGCTCAACTATCGAAAGTACCGACTTGTCTTACTCGTCAATTACGTTTTAGATAACGCTACACTGAATTATCAGTGAGAATGTTTGCACTCTGTCGTCTGTGAACGGAATCTCAAGCACATATAATAGTGTAATATAAGCAGCAAAGCATGTACTATCAGACTACACTGATTACCCTAGCTAGCGTGCTGCCGGCGCGGTTCGGATCCAAGTTAAAGTTTTAGCTTTATGCAGTTTAGCTTAAAAGTTTGCTACAATAAATGCGTCTTTGTTTACTAAAACCATGGCCACATTATTATGATTCTCCTGGCTCTTGAAAGCACAAAGCGTTGACTTGCGACAACAATCTCCTCTAGGGCGCACGCTAGCGCTAACGGCACGAAAGAAATGGTACCAGGGGAATTATATATTGACTTACATGCGAACGTCTTCGGATTTAGTAATGAGTTTCTGATTTAAAAGCTCAAGAGACCCTGAGTTCTTAAAGCCTAACTACTCTACTAATTGATCATAAGTCACTGGCAATTTCAATAGCCGACGGGTTTCACATCTACTGCAACATTCCTACTCCATACAGCCAATTTCCTCAACAATCACAACAATGTCTCTCAGCCTCGCGACACCAGCTCTGCCTCTCCATGTTGGCGTGATTCTAACTGGCGGGTACGTGAACGGAGAAAGGGCATCAGCAGAAGAGCTAATCAAAGGGCTTTCCTCGCTTGCCTCTAACTTATAGACGTTCATCTCACACTCCCTACAGTGGAATGCCCCGCTAACTCAGTCGTGTATAAAACAAGCCATGCGTTGACAGATCACTGCACACGTGAACATAAAAACACCGACAGCTTAAATAGTGTAAAATAAACTATCTAGACTACCTTGCCTGTTTTCAATGTCATGTCTAATTGAAAGTGGCTCTGTATCCCTTGATGTATTCTTACTACCACGGAATTTCTGCTCCATCATACTGATTGGGGCCATCTGCCTTCTCCCAGCCTGGAACGTGAATATTATAGAATTTTCCATTCGACTCTGTAGTGGCCGATAAGATCAATTCCTTGAGCGCATTAACACCTGTCGTAACGTCGAGGTCTGCGTCTTGAGATCCCATGTCGGTTCGAAGCCACTGCAGAAACTGTTAATAACACAAGATCTGCATTCTTCTGTAGTGGTTACTTACCCCGGGGGCAACAGATACAATGGTAAAGTCTTCTTTTCCGTAGTCCAAGGCATACTGGACAGACAGCATATTCATAGCGGCTTTTGTAATTTTGTACGCTGGCACTGAGAGCCATGTATATTTACTTGCCTGGCCGATGGACCCCACAGGAGTAGAACTAGCGTTGGTTAGAAGGAAGTGCTTTGATGGTTGCATTGATGCCACTTACACCATGGCCACTTTCTTTCCGCTGCCCTTTCGCAGCAGGGGAATCATTGCTGTAGTCATGCGATGTGTGCTCACGACATTAACGTCAAACGTGGCAAGCAGCTCTTTTCCATCCAGGGCTGATACTCCACCCTCCGTAGTTGGCATAATCTGTGCAAGGCTGTTAGCATGTTCCGCATGCGGATCTTATACTTCAGGTCCATACCCCGACATTGTTAATGAGAATGTCAAGGCCTCTGCCCGCGAGTTTCGCTTCAACTTCAGACGCTGCCGCTTTCACAGAAAGTTCGTCGGTAGCTTCGCATGCAACTCGAACAATGCGTCCAGATGAGGCAGATATAAGGTCTTCCAAGTCCTTGGATGGACCTCGAGTCGTCACGAGAATAAGGGCGACGCGCGATGGCGGCAGTTCTGCCAGCTGCCGGGCAAGTTCATACCCTATGCCGCGCCCACCTCCAGTGATGAGAATAGTCGACATGATTGGTAACTTTGGAGAGGATCAAAAGTAGTAGGAGAAAAGAAAGAATTCGTATGTGAAGTCGATCAAGTGATTAAAGGTGCAAGGATGCTTGGTTATCCAGTCTTTTGATGGTGCCGAGAACCTGTATTTATATCTTAATTTCAAATGGTCTATCGTTCAACGTTCAGTAGCTTGTTTGTTCCAAGAGATTTGTTAGTGGAACGCTGATTATGTAACTGTAGCTCCAAAAATTCAGCCTAGGAGGAAACGAAACTGCTATCGTGACACGGGAATAAACGGGCTAACCCTGTTTCACACACACCTTAACGCCGAGTAACCCTTATAATTCTTCAAATTCTAGATTACAGCCGAGATATCCGCTAGTTGGTACCTAAGCCTAACGGTAATAAAGATCATAGTCGCATGTGGGGTAGTCTGGCGTTATAGCCTAATACCGATCGGACTTAAAGTAGCGGACTTTACGTACTAAACCAGAAAGCCGTCCGTTCTATTCTAGAACTTTACGCAGCGACCCTGATAGCATACCGAAGAATAGTAAAGCGGGGACAGTAATAAGGCGAAGAAGGTGCGACAGGAAAAGCAAATCAGGAGTGCAGGAGGCAGTCGAAGCAATGCTGCTTGTTAGTGTTGGAGGGTGAATAGCGCGAGCTTTTTAGCACAAGGCTAATACCGTTGTGTAATGAAACCTTTCAAAGTTTGGTTCGGAGTTTCGAGTAGAGATTCCCATTAAACATTGCATTCTAATGCCGTTATCTGCCATTCAGTCAGGCTTTTATGAGGTCAACCCTGTCGCCGTCCTATGATCGGTAGGTTAGACGAGGGGTGTCATATATTTTCGCCTGAGGGTATTCTGTTTCGTGATTGTCTGAGAGTATTCGAGTTCGCAAGGTTGGATAATAAGGGCCTCTCTGCATGTAACTACACAAAGGTGTCGTGTCAAATTGACCTGAAAGCCTTGTTGATGGTGCTTGGGCATTTTCAGTCATGTGAGAAGTTGCACCTAGTTTCGTAGTACACCTGTAAATAGCCACTCGCTACGAATGTACTCCAACGTCGGCGACTACCGCGCCGTCCTGCACCACTCCGGGTACCAGCAGTTTCTCAGGCGTGCAGCATGTCCAGTGGTTGCCCACGCCACCCACTTCCCGTAGCCACAGCCGCTGGAAGATTATTGGCCCGGGGTGTGCCGAAATACGGCAGGGAGGTATCCGAGACAACAGACATTGCTATTCAAAGATATAATAGAGAAAATTTAGGGAAATACTCACGAAGTTTTGGGCCAGCAGAGGGTCTAGGTACTGCGACGCTCGATGGCATCGAAACTGGAGTCCCTGCACCCTAGGAAAGCCCATTAGTGTATGTGATGGAAACTCAAAGTATCCTAAAAAGTGTTGAAATTATCTGGTAGGTACGAGCTAGGAATAATCGTCTGGCCCATGACCTTGAAAAGCCGACTTATTCTACCAGAACGTTTGAGAAGAAAATAAAACCGGCATTGCCGCGCTTCCCCCAAAAGCTTACCGCCCCCTTTCAAAGCTCACGTCCAGTATCGTCGTAGCAGTGAAGACTCACTGCCTGGTTCGAAATTTCGAGCTCACTGAAATTACAAGTTCCAGGGTCCTCCATGCCAATCCAGAGGGGCTGTTCGCATCGGTCGTCGCTGTAAAATAGTCTCAGCTCACTCTCTATAGGTTAGTGTGGCGAAGAACTTACATGTAAAAATCGCACACAACACCCTCCGGAATTCGCGCACCGGCAATTTTCCTCTGCCTAAATTGTGTACGGTCAGCTGCTGGGTTGAAACCATCATTCAACACCAGTATGTACGTACCATTGGCTAGGTAAGAGCGTACATTTGTCGTCCGGATCGACTGTATAGGCTTGTCCTTTGCATGCCTCTTCGGAGTATAATGTTGCCTACCGCCGATTAGAAGAGGTTTTTGCTATAAATTCTCCTTGTACCGCGCCTCTTACCTTTTCCACAATTAGAGACGTAGCCCTAAAAGAGAACATCCCCATCATCGCAAAGGTCGAGAAGTGCATGACTGGTTATTTGGGTTCCGTAGCAACTGATTTTACTTTTCTTTGAACTCTTTTTTTTTTTTCGGAATTGTAGAAGTAATAGTTTAAGGTCAGAGGATGAGATGCAAGATTGAAGAAATAGAAATGCACTCGCCAACCCCGTAATGTTTCAATAATTGCCTACGTCACATTACCTTGCTCGCTTTGTTTACTTCCAGGCCTTTCCACATTACAAGCAGTCCACACCCCGGCAACGAAAGTTATCTCAATCTATTCCTTGTCTGCGCCTATTTATCGGGTTTCAGTTCAGCCGTGTTCAGTCCAGCCATGTTCTTTCTGGTCTAGCCGTGTCTCGGCACCCGGTGGTCAGTGGTCGCCAGCGGTCAATTAGACTGACAAAATTAAACATTGGTTTTTAGCCGCATCGTTTCATTCTCCAGCTTTTCGGTTGACTGATGGCCATTCTAAATGTGATCTACATGCCAGTCGAGAGATCGACTTCCACTTGTCAGCCAGGCTAAACCACGAGACAAGAGCCAGTCACAATTATCTCACAGTGACAATGACATATACTAGAGTCGAAGGACGAGGCTAGTGATGGATCAGGCTCTCCCTTCATGCGCAACGCACCATGTCAAGCTGTCGTAGCGTAGCGAAAAGTCTCCGGCATCATAAATCCGGCCGTTGTAAAGGCGGCGATCAATTTGCCCCCCTGTGATTCGGTACGTGACACGGTGACACCGTTCGCTTTCATGGGCCATGGACCATGGACCATGGTCGCCTGGGCTGGAACGCTGCCCGACCTGATACGAATATGTTCCAAGCAGGAAGGGAAGGGGTAGCTATGGTCGTACAGCAACTCTTTAAATACCTGCCCTATCCCGCCTTCAGTTCTTTCGTATGGCCTTTTGCCTACCCGTACTATTTGCCTACCCGTACTATTTGCCTATATCATACATTCTTCCCTGACCAGAACGATGAACGTTGCTCTGTATTTCGGCGCAATTCTAGCCGGCGTGGCGCTCGTCCATGCAGGGTGCCTTGAGCATGTAAGTCTTCGCAGGCCACAAGTTTATACTACTAGATATAACATACCAACAAGCTCGAAACAAGGGTGCGAAATGTGGAGGATGGTTCGATTCGGATTGTTGCCCACCGTACCAGTGTCTCAACTCTCAGTGCAATGTACGTTATCCTGCATATCAAGCGATTCTACTATTTATGGCCGCCTGCTAAGAAAGCACATCTAGCCTCGTTAAGTTGATATTGACCCTTCTGGGCATAGCCGTAAGTCATCGTATTGAGTACAGCTCTGCAGTGTTAGCTCGGCCAGCGATGGTCAATTCGGAGTGTACTGGTAGTTCAGTCAGGTCATGCTAAATACATCGATGTTGGAGTAAACAATGCCAAGACGGCTGGATTTTGTGTTATCGCATTGGTAATGTTTATCTTTCAGTCGCAAATGAACCGGATTACGGACGCGACGAATTCGACCATGAAAAAGGAAAGCTTCCACCTGAAATCCTGACCCCCCTGACTACGCGAGTCCACGCTATGTCGACAGCATCACTGTTCCATATTGTTATTAAGAAGCTTCTGCTAAGAAATCATATGCAGAGGAGCTATCTAGCGCGAGTGACGACGAATTGCTGTCAAGGATCGACCGGCTGAAGGCGGGCAGCACCGCGATAGCCGCCGACAAGAACCATTTGTCTTGACACGAGGGCGTCGAAAAAAAAAACACAAAAAAAAAAGCCAATGAGCAGAGAAGTGGCAAAGGATATCGTGGTCAAGATAAATAATAACATATATCATGATGTATTTCCCCAACTTTATAAGGCAAAGTACAGCTAGCATAGATTGGGGGCGCTATTTTAGAAGACTATCATGACTGTTGTTCCCCCCACGTACCTGCAGACTTTGCACCACGCACTGTATTTAGGCCATCTGGGACAGCTGGGACAGCTCTATACCCCCCGAATGAACTGAACATTCTCAGCGACGGAAATGGCGACTTTCATGCAGGATCCAGGCGAGAAATCGCTCGACAGGCTCCTTGCCACCCTGACAAGCGTGCTGCACCCCGAGACATATGTCTTTAGCACACTCGACAAGACGGCATCACTACCTCCGCTCGATCAAGTCCAACTGCTCTTCCGCGAGAGCGAAGGCATCACCGTCATTGTCAGCAAGAGATACGCCGAGGAAAACGAGATGAAGCACCTTTTTCCTAGCAGGATGATTACACTAAATGTCACGTCGAGCCTCGAGGCGGTGGGCTTCATGGCCGTCATCTCGACGAGGCTGGCGACACTGGACATGGGCGTCAACCCGGTCAGCGGCTTCTACCACGATCACCTCTTTGTGCCCGAGGGCAGAGCAGCGGAAGCCATGGAGGAGCTGAACAAGTTGGCGGAAGAAAAGAGGCGAGATTTGGAGTAGAACAAGGCCGGTCTAGGTGGTGGTTTAGCAAATTGCAAGATATCGCCAGGCGCTTAAATAGGCTCGCGGCCAAATATGGCCCTATGAGCAGATTAATAAACTCATAGATGACAGATGTCAGATACCTATCTATATTTTTAAGTGCAACTGTAGTCACCCTCGCAGTGTAGAAGAGTTACGAGACCTCGCCCGCCCCAGCGAGGCTGGCTCCGCACCAGCTCCCGCCTCTCCCACTGTGGCTCGTCACCAATTCTGCCACCTGTTCGATTTCCTAGCTGCGCCAAACTGGACAGCTTTTCGGCACTCTTTTTCCCACCAACATAACCCTGGTGGGAGGGAAACAATCCTGACTTATCATCATACATTGACTTTTCTCTAAATCATTCGACACAACAACACCCCGCCAATCGCCACGCGACAACACAAGTTGCTTTGCTCCCCACCTACGACGATGCATCAACACGCCGTCGCCGCCTCCGCGATCACTGTGCTGCTGGCCACGGCGCCGACAGCATGGGCTGGCATGTACACCAAGAAGTCGCCTGTTCTGCAGGTTGACGCCAAGTCATTTGACCGACTGATTAGCCACTCCAACTACACCTCGGTAAGCCAAATGCGCTCGTCGCCTCTGCAAACCCCCCCAACTCTCACACACTAACACGGGTCCGATTCGCCCACCCACTCAGATCGTCGAGTTCTACGCGCCCTGGTGCGGTCACTGCCAGAATCTCAAGCCTGCCTACGAAAAGGCTGCAAACAACCTTGATGGACTGGCAAAGGTTGCCGCCATCGATTGCGATGACGACGCCAATAAGCAGTTTTGCGGCTCCATGGGCGTCAAGGGCTTCCCCACGCTCAAGATTGTGCGGCCTGGCAAGAAAGCCGGTCGCCCTGTCATCGAGGACTACAATGGTGGGCGCACCGCAGGCGCTATTGTCGAAGCCGTCGCTTCCAAGATCAACAACCACGTCACGCGCATCACGGACAAGGACTTGGACGGCTTCCTTGCCAAGAATGCCGACAGTCCAAAGGCCATCCTGTTCACGGATAAGGGTACTACGAGCGCGCTCCTGCGCAGCATTGCCATTGATTACCTCGGCGTCATTAGCGTCGCACAAATTCGCAACAAGGAGTTGTCAGCAGTCGCGCAATTCGGCATTGAAAAGTTTCCTACACTAGTCTTGGTGCCCGGCGAGGGCCAGGAGTCTATCATTTACAAGGGCGAGATGAACAAGGCCGACATGGTCAACTTTCTCCGCCAGGCGGGCGAACCCAATCCGGAACCCGCCCTGGTCAAGGCCAAGAAAGACAACAAGAAGGACAATGGCAAATCAAAGACCGACAAGGCAGACAAGTCCGAGAAGCTCAAGAAGAAATCCGACGACGAACAGCCCCCGGCCGAGCAAAAGAAAGATCCTGTTGAAAAGGCCGACACCAGCGACGAAACTCCGCCACCTGCTTCCACCCCTCGAGTCAATTCTATCCCTACAGCCTCTGGCAAACAAGAGGTTTCGGAAAAATGCCTCCAGCCCAAATCCCACACCTGTGTTTTGGCATTCGTCCCCGACTCCGAAACTGACGACAGCAAAAGGGTAATCGACTCCCTCACTCAGCTCAACACAAAGTATATCCAGGGCCAGCGAAAAGTGTTCCCCTTCATTGCCGTACCCGATGGCGTCAACGAATTATCCCAAATCCGCAAGAAGCTCGAGGCCACGAACAAGGTCGAGCTCATCGCCATTAACGCACGTCGTGACTGGTGGCGCAGATACGAGGGCGATTTTGGCGCCGCCAGTGTCGAGGCTTGGGTCGACGCCATCCGCATGGGCGAGGGAGCCAAGTTTAAGCTACCCAAGGGCATCGTGGAGGTTGTTGAGGAGCCTGAGGAGCCTGGGGAGCCTGGGGAGCCTGAGGAGGAGCTCCCCATAACCGAGGGACAGCCAAGTACCGAAGAAGCCACCGAGAAACACGA
>JAEIJG010001074.1:0-14520 GCA_037289395.1 Beauveria scarabaeidicola
ATAAAAAGATAGGTTTATCTATTTTTAATAGAAGGGTTATAATAATAAAGAGGGGTTTAATAACTACTAATAATTCTAATAACTATATATAAGTAATAAAGTACTAATAAAATTTAGCTAAGGCATATTTCTAATAAAGACATAGTAATAATATATTTACCTACTATATAGCAGTAATAGAATACTAATAATACTAGATAGAGCTATATTTCTAGTGAAATTATAGCGATAATATTAGGGAGAATTAATTAATAATAATAAAGTAGTAATAATATTATATAGAACGATATTTCTAATAGAGGTATACTAATAATACTAGATAGAGCTATATTTCTAGTGAAATTATAGTAATAATATTATAGAAGATTAATTAATAATAATAAAATAGTAATAATATTATATTTAATGATATTCCTAACTAATATATTCTAATACTAATAGGCACTACTAGATTTCTAATAAAGGTATAGTGATAATATTATATACGTTTATATCATAGTAATAATATAGTAATAATAGCATATAAGTATATATAACAAGGATAAAATAGCGATAATAAAGCGTAGATATTATATAGTAATAAAAACATACTAACAATAGCGCTTAGCCCTATACACTAACTAAAACATTCTAACACTAACACGCAGGCGTATATAGCGATAATAAAGTAATAATAATTCTAGTTAAGAGCTAAGATAGCTTAGCTTTTAAAAAACAAAAATAAGGGCTATATCTACTATAATATATAAGGGGAATAAAATATTATTATAAAAGGGGTAAATAAAGATAATAATAAATCTCTATAACTAAAGTTATAATAAATATATACTCTTATTATACTATAAACACTATATCCTATAGATTTAAGATAGACGATATAATTATTAATATAGAGTATAATATTCTTATCTATAAGATATATAAGATTATAATACTTAGATTAAAAGTTAGATATCACTTTCTTAAAAGTCCATATAAGTAAACCTAAACTAAATATAAATAACTATAATAGTAAGCGTCTAAATAGTAAGTATTCTAGAATAGAAAGGATATTACCATAAGAGTTAAGATCCCTATTAACTAGTAACTAATACCTAAGCTAGGCACACCGCTAGATAATAGTTTATAGTATAAGGTAAATATTAAATGTAGGTATATTACTAAAGATAAGAGGCGTATACGAGAGTATATACGCGAATAGTATAATAAGAGCTACTAAGGGACCTAAAGATAACCTTATAAAAACACTCTATAACACTAAGAAGAGGTACTCTAGAGTAAAGGTATCTACTACTAACGATTATTTCTATCTAGCCCTAGGAGCTAATACTTTAAAGTCTACGTTAACCTATTTACCTAAGTAGACGAAGCTAATATAAGAGATATAACTATAATTTTTCTTATAAAGGCGTAGGATAAGAATAAAGAAGTAAATAAACGCGTTATAGAACTTAATAAATAATCCACGCCTAACTAATAGGTCTCTTATATAGGGTTAACTACACACCTAAAGGACCTCCTAGTAGATAAATAAAAGATTTAATAACTTTCTTTACTATATAACCTAGACAGAGATAGTACCTAACTTAATATATATATTTATATAACGTCTAGTATCCTCTAACGTGTTATTATAAAGGCTAAGTAGTACTATATAGCTAATATTATTAGATAGAATACACTCTTTAAGGTAAACTATAAGTAGCCTAGTGTTAAGTCTAGTAAACTATTTAACTTTAAATATATATATATAACTAGACTTTAGTATATTATAATAGTATAAAGGCTTATAGCTTATATTATATAATACGTACACTCTAATAAATAATTATAACCACGCCTACTATACTAGCTTACCGCGGATTAAAAGTCCTAGTATAAGGCGCTATAACTCTATATAGTATAGGTAAGTAATAAAAAAAATAGTAAACTATAGAAGGCTATTATAGAAAGAGGTAAATAATAGATAATATAACTATAGGACACGCTAATATAGTATAGACTATAAATAAAATACACTAGCCCTATAGTAAGCTTTATTATTATACTTAGTATTTACCCTAATAATAAATAGGAGGGCTACTTTAACTTTACCCCTAAACTTTCTACTATTCTTAGTATAATATATTTAATAATAATTAAGGCTATATATTAGAATAGGTAAGACGATATAGAGGAGGAGGTTAATACTAGAATCTTATAAGAGTAGGCTAAAGATAATATCTAATCTATCTAAATAAGAGTTATATAGATAATAACTAACTTCCTATTATAAGGTAATAATAAGTAAGGTATAATACCTATATAATATATATACTAGCTATATAACTATAGACTAAAGGCTACTAGTAATATACCCGTAGCTAGCTACCTCTTCTAGGATAATAAAGACCTTATAATAAGAAATCTCTAATTTAATATAAGAGGGATTAGAGAATATATTATCACTATAATACACATAGCACGCGTAACCCTCTTCTACTAGCTACTCTTTATAAAAGGGACTAGCGACCCTTAGCTATTATATAATAATAAGGATAGGGAAGAGACGCCTAATACACACGTAGAAGCTATTAAGGCAGATAGCATACTACTAAAGATCCTATAGGATATAGTATTTAATAGCCCCACGTAAGATACTATAGGCTTATTTATAAAGGATAAGCTTATATGCCTTAACCTAGATAGCGATAACTAGCTATTTAGCTAGGTCTAGCGCTATAAGTCCCTTTAGTCTAGGTTTATATTACTAAGGGGTATTACCGCCCTTAAGCTCTACCCCTGTGTAGTATACTTATATAGGGAGGCTATAAGCGAATTTATAAAGCTTATCTTATTCCTTATCTATATAACCTATAGCTAGCTAGTTAAAGGCACTAAGCTCCTTAGTATTAGGTATATAAACTTAGCTAATAGAGGGCTACGTAATATATTCCTTAAACGTAGTAACATTACTATTATTACTTTAGTGTATAAAGGCTATAGCTAATTAGGTAAGGAAAAGGTTATCTACCACTTCCTCTTATACCTAATTAGGGAGCTCCTTATATACTACCTCTAGCTTATCCTACTATTCTAATAGGCTCTCTTATATAACGTATAGGAGATAAAGTAGTTATCTAACTTCTTATAACTAGCTAATATAGATAAGGATAATAATATAGACGACAAACCTAAGTAGGAGATAAGCCCGCGTGCCCCTAACTACAGCGCTAATAATAGTAAGAGTAATAGTAAGAGTAGACTAGCGCCACCTGCCACCTAATATAACCACTAACGCACGCGGACGGCCTATAGTAGGCTAATTAGGCTATAAGACTCCCCTAGGGTTACACACGTACTTAAGTAAGAAAGTAACGCTAGGTGTAATAACGCCTTTACACTTAGCTCCTAGCACTATATAGCTAAGTGTATTAACCGCTACTATCTCCGTAACTATATACTAGCGTATAAGAAGATAGCTAGGGATAATAGTAGCTTAGATAAGGAGGACCACCCACTTAACCTATAGTTAGTATACTTATCTAGGATAGTAAGTAATATATATAGCTAGCTTATTAATAAGAAGAGCTTTAAGGACACTAAGTAGTATAACCTATTCTACTAGGCTAGTGCGTAGTAGTATAGGCTCCTTAGCTTTAACTAGTAGCCGTGTGGTATTAGTAGGAAGTACCTAAAGGACCGTATATATAATAAACTTATTAGGGCTGCCTAGGACTAGCGCATTATATAGCTTAGCCTAATAAAGCTCTTTAGGGCCGTCTAGCACATACTAGGATTATAGGCTACCCTTCACCTATAGTAAGAGACTATACTAAAAGACATTATAGCTAATGTTAGCCCTATTGTGGTTATTATAAGCACTAGCGCTAGTAAGAGTATGTTATTTATACTCCTAGCCTTAGTCCCCGCGAGTAATACTACTATTATCATTATCTTACTTATCACACTCCTTAGCGACCTAGTAGCCTACTATACTACTATAGGCATTAATATAATAGAGTGGCGGCCTAGTGTTATACACACTAGTGTATAGCTTATCTTTACTACGCCTAAGTTAGTGGCTACTAAGTTATTTTAGGACTATACTAATTAACTAATAAGGTCTATAGCCCTAGATAGGATTATCGTTAATAAGTACTACTATATCCTAGAGAGTACGCCTAATTTCTAACCTAAGATAGTAAAGCTTAGGTAGCTAGCTATACTTAACGTCTAGCTTATATTCCTAATTACCACACTCCCCCCTTAGTATATTAATATATTCCTTAGCACTATATATATTAGGCTATATAATATAACCCTATACTAGTTTAGTATAGTCTAGCTATCACACGTACTCTAGGTCTAGCTTAATATCTATAAGCTAGGCATATCTTATACCTAGCGCGTGGCTATAGAGATTAAGCGTATTATTACTACACTCTATAGGCTAGGATATAAGTTTATTATATACTACTAGTCTAGGGCGGAGGTAGACTAGCTTATAGGCCTACTTAGTTTACTTATATACTATAGTGATATAAGCGCCTATAATAAGAAGGCCTATACGATTAAGCGGTAAGCGTGTGTGCGGGATAAGGTTACTAACCCCTTCTTTAATATTATTATAGCTATTAGCACGCTTAGCCTAGGCATTAATATACCTAATATCTACGCTATTATCTACGTAGGCATACTATACTTATTCCTTAACTATATATAGTAGATTAGCTAGGTAGGTAGGGTTATACCTAAAGCGCTAGTACTACTAATCGCCTTATACCCTATATACAACGCTAATAACACTATAGCCTAATATATCTATAATAATAGGTGCTACTAACGGTTTATTAGCTCCTTTATAGACAGCGAGACGCTAGCCTGCTTATATAAAGAGGGTATATAACTATATAACTACTACTCATATAAGCCGCCTAGCGCGTAGCCACCGCTAACACTAGTACGTAGTAAGACATCTAGCCCTAAACTACCACTTATATAAGGATATAGTAAGGCGTCTAGCCCTAAGTTACTACTACTATAAGAGCTTAGTGAGGCGCCTAGTATTAAGCTACCACTAATAATATAACTTAGCAAACTACCCTGCCTTAAGCCACCACTAATAATATAACCTAGCAAACTACCTAGCGCTAAGCCGCTAATAATATAAGCTAGTAAGGCGTCTAGGGTTAAGGTGCTAGTGACCTAGGGGACAGACTATATAGGAGACACTACACGCCGCGCTACTATTAACCACGTATAAGCTAGGGCGCTATAAACTATAATAGAGGCAGACGAGATTAGTATAGTCACTAGGATCTTATAACTTATTAATATATATATTATATACCTAATCTATAAGAATAATAAGAATAGCCACCTAGACTATATTATAGCTAAATACATAACGTCTACTATATATAATATATATTAGTAATATAAAAAAATAGGGGATAATATAATAGCCTAGATAAAGTATAAACTATACCTAGGGTATATAAAATACCTACTTCCTAGAGAATAATATTCTATATTCTAAAAGAACCCTAATAGTACGTAGAAGAAGTTAGTAATATACCTAAATAATAGGCTCCTATACTCCCTTATCGTAGTAGTATACACTAAGATAGGCTAGCTTAGCGTATAGGCGTAAAGGGTAGGTGCGCTGCCTAAGGCATAAGGAAGTATATATAAGCTAGGCGAGTAGCTAGCTAGCCTAGCGCTATAGTAGTAGGTTAGGGCCGCTAACCTATATAGGGTGGCTATATTTACTATAGAGGCTATTTACGAGTTATAGTTAGACGGTAGGAGGAAAGCGTTACAGAGGGGAGGAGTAGGATAAGAAACCTATACCTATAAGCTAACCTAAGTAACTAGCACGTTATTAGGTAATACTATAAGAGGATAAGAACTAATAGGGTAGAATAATTAAATATATCTAATTCTAGAGTATATCTTATAACTTATATATACTGCGAAGACCACGAGCGCTACTCTATAACGAGTTATTAACACACACGTATAGTAGAGATAAACTAATATATACTTCCTAAGATAGAATATAATTCCTATATAATTATCTTAGCTACTATAAGACATAAACTACTTATATAATAAAATATAAATATCTTCATATCTTATATAACTTAGCTAGCGCGAAGGATAAGCACGCTATAGACTACGGCTAATACGTAATAGCCCCTACCACGCTTACCCGCTATATATAAGCCTTAGTATACCTAAAACTTATAACTAACCGTTATACTAAGTTATAGCTATTATATAATAGCTAATATATTACCACGCGCTTATCCCTATAAGCGCGCCTAGATAAACGCAGGTAGCCGCCTATAAGTTTTATACTAAATGCTTACTTAAATCTTATAATAATAGATAATTCTTTATCCGCGTAATTATAAATAAAGAATATAAATATAACCTAACCTATAAATTATAATAAAAATATAGTAAATAGCTAGTATTAATATAGCGGCTAGCTAGGTCTACTACCTACTACTAAACCTAAACTTTTTATTATTATAAACCTAGAAAATAGCTATTTTATATTAGCTTATACTATATAGAAATATAGAGATACTATAAAAGTATAAGGAACTATAGACTAATATCTAGTAGATAGATAAGTACTATATAGTGGCTATTTTATAATAGCTAAGCCTACTTATATAAAACCCCTCCTAAACCTTTTATTCTTATCTTATAGCTAAAAGGATAACTATAATACCTAGTATTACTAATAATACTAAGTAACTTAAGAGGTATGTTATTATTAACCTACGGCTATTACGTAATAGCTAAGCCTATAATATATATCTAATAATGTTATAACTAAAGGCTTAAAGCCTAAGGTATCCCTAATCACGCCCTTACGTAGGTTAAGACGGCTATAGACGCTAACTAAATACCCCTAAGAAGGGGGGTTAGAGGAAGGGTCTACGCCTATAGTGACTTATAAGGGGTCCGCTAGGGAGACTGGCGTTATAGTAATAGAAGTTAATAAGGCGTTATAGTTAGCGTAAGCTAACCTTAGCTATAACTACTAGTAGCTATCTTAATAGGCTAATATCCCCGCTAAGGCAGGCGATAGTATACTAGAGGCCTCTACTATTACTAGTCTATCTTATAAATATAATAAGCTACTTACGTAGGAGTAGCCTGCTTAGGACTAGCCTACTTAGGAGTAGCTAATTAAGGAGCTTATTAGGTAAGATATTATATCTAATATAGATAATTTAGAAGATAATAACACTATTAGTATAAACTTTAATATAGATCACTAAATAGGCTATCTCTTAGATAAGCCTCCTAACGCTAAAGGTAAGATATCTAGCTTTAACTACCCTCTAACTTATAATAATGTATATAATATATAATACGTAGAGGCCACTATTATAGTCCTACCCTATGGCTTCTAGTAGATATTATAGGAGGAGTAGTAAGTGTTATTCCTAGTAGAGTACTAGAAACTCCTAGTATATATAAGACACTTAGTTAGGGAATAGTAGGAGCCTAACCCTACTAACCCTAACGCGCACCTCCTAGACTTTATCTCCTTAGAAGGGGAGATAGAGTACTTAGAGGTTACCTTATATAATAACTACTTAGATCTCTAGTATATAAGTAGGTAGTAGGCTAAGGTGGCGTTATATAAGGAGCGTAAGCTAAGCCTAGCTAATGTCTTTAAGGTAATACTATTAAAGAAGCCTGCCGCCCTAGGCGCGCTACTACCTAATATATAGGCTATCCTAAATATACCTAACACTATACCTACCGCTATAATATAGCCTAAGCGGATAGCCGCGCTTAAGCTACTCTAGAAGGCTAATAAGGAGGTTAGGGAGTATAAAGCCTATAAGGCGGCTAGTAAAACATCCGCCTGCTTATAAGCTAAGGGACTAGTAGGTAAGCTAGTAGGAGTGCCTATTAGTCTAGTTACTATTAAGCCCGCTAACGCCCTAGCTATTATATAATAGCTAGGGCCTAATAATACCACGGTTCCCACTAAGGCGGTTAAGGATAATTAAGGGCTATACCCTAGAATTAACTTTAACCTTATTACTAAGGATAGGCTTATATTATAGATAAGCGCGCTAAGGGACCTCCTACCTACTATAGTGTGCTTATATATAAACACCTTATTATATATTATTTTATAATAGGCGCTTATTAAAAAGTTAAAATATAACTTTAAGGTTAAGATAGATAATAGCTATGTGGAAATATAAACCACTATAGGTAACTAACTCTTAGACTTATAATAAGCTAACTTTATAGCCGCCCTAACTAGATTTATAGGCATTAACTACGAAATATAGCTTATCCTTAACTAGTTATCTAAAAAGGTGCTATAGGATAAGAGGAGGGCTACTATTAATAAGATTAGGGCCCTTAAGGTTAGGAATAAAACCAGGCGGGGTAAAACCGTCTAACTTAAGACGTATACTACTCCTATACTATACCCTTTTATCACCTTCACCTAGAAGAATAAGGCATATACTAACTACTACTTTATAGCTAGACTACTTAGCTTTAATAATACCTACTAGCTATTCTACTTTATAGACTGCGATAGTAAGTCCTCTTACCTAGCGCTAAAGCCCTAGCTATTCTGTAATAGCTAAGGCCTACGCGCTTATACTTAGCTTATTACTAATATAGAATAGTTATATAGCTTATTTATAAAATTTAGTTAGCGTTTAAGCTAAAGGACGATAAGGTAGATTATTATATTTTTAAGTTTAATAAGATATAGTAGGCTGGTAAGGACTAGGTAGTAGAGATAAGGGGTAATAACCTTATAAACCTACTCTAGTCTACCGTTAGCTATATTATATATAAGGATATAGAAGCTATGCTATTAGTATAGTAATAGTACTTAGATAACCGCGGTGTATTTATTAGTAGGAAGAAGCTTAATAAGCCGTGTTCCCTCTTTACCCTCTACTACCGCCTTATCACCTACTTCCCCTTATGTTTCCTAAATAGGACGCTAAAGAGTAAGTATAGTATATTTAGTATCTACCCTAATATATAAAGCGTCACATACCTACTCATAGCGTCCCTTATCACACACTATAAGGCGGCTAATAGCGCCCTAAAGCACTCTAAGTATAATACTAAGGCCTAGAAAGGTAAGGCAGGCGATAAGAATAATAACCTCGTGTATACCCTAGGGTACCTAAATAAGGACCTAATAGCCACCACCATGACTATAGGTTCTACGCCCACTATATCTAGTATCATTAAGGCTAGTACCGTATATAAGGCTACTATTATCTAGGAGTTTACTAGTATATTTAAGGTTAACCTTAATAACTTCTACGCGATTAAGAATAAGGAGATCCTTATAAATATATTTAAGGCTATACTAAAAGACTATCTCTAAAACCTATTTAAGGGTGATACTATTAATAACCCTAATAGCGAGCTAGTTAGGGCTATCTCTAACGCTATAGTAGACTATATTACTTTAGGTTAGGAATAAGATAACCTAGACTAGATAATAAAGTGTAAGTATATTAACTTACTACTAGGGGCCGTAGAGTGTAAGTATATTACTAATATACTAGAGGAGTTTACTAGTGAGTAGTAGTTTAACACATTCCGCGTATTAGGCGCTAGTATTGCTATTAAGGCCACGGGTAGAATTACCACTAAGGCTATAGCGTAGGATAAGATATAGTCTGCTAAGTATGCCGCTTATATACTAGCGTAAAGTGGCGATAATATATCACGCGTGTGTATTACCTAAGAAACCCTTAATGCCTAGTGTGTAGGCTTTACTATAGATATCCTATACCCTAAAGCCTTTATTATAATAAAGATAATAGGTGACCCTAATAACCTAGTCTACCTCTACGTGGTCTATAGGTTACTAAACCCTAAGCCTTACTAGGTAGTTAGTATATACTATAGCTACTACTAATATATAATAGTTAAGCCCTAACGCACGTTAACTAGAGAATAGATACCGCCTAGATCCTTAGATAGTTAAGGTCTACGGAGAGAGTGGCCCTACTTAGTAATAAGTGCGGCGTGGGTAAGACACTAGCTATAACTATAGTACTAGTGGAAAGTATATATAGGCGTATTAAGGAAGTTAATACTATTAACTTTATACTTTTAGAGGGTAAGAAGAGATTTAAGCCCTCTATAATCTTTATACTATTATCTACGACTATCTAGTATATTAAGGATATCTATATATAATTCTATAGTGCTATTAAGGTCTACGCTATATAAGGTAATAGTAAGATAAAGTATAGCCTCTATAGCGCTATTTACGTTACTAATAATAATAAGCTAATCCTACTAATATACTAGCTTATATAGGAATCTAATAATAAAGAGGTAAGCCCGCGTATAGCTATTTTATAATAGCCACGCCCCCTACTACTTAATGTCACTAGCTAATAGACTATAGACTATAAGAATGATTATTATTCTACTATATACTACTACTATAAAGTGTATAGTTAAGAGGGCTAGGAATATATAAATCACCTAAGAGGAGCTTTAATAGATGATTAATAATAAGGCTAACGCTAGTGATAAACTTAATAATAAGGAGCTTAGTGAGTAGGAGACTACCTATATCTAAGAGAGCCTTAACGAAGATAACGTAGACTCTAAGAATAAGCTTATGCCTAGCTTAGCCGTAATAGCTAAGGCTAAGAAAAAGAATAATAAGGTAACTAACTTAAGTAATACGGTGGCTTTTAAGGTAAGGGTAAAAGACGTAGAACTCCGCGTTAAGGGGTTTTAGGTCTACTAGACTATTATAGATAAGGCGTAGTTTATTAAGAACTTAATGTCTCTTATCTACGCTATTATTAAGGGTATTAATAAGGACTTTCTCTTACTTATAATAGTAATACCCCTCCTTAACTCTATCTAAGATATACTTAGTTACCTCTACCTTATATAGCGTAAAGAGTGGTTATTTAATTATACTAGTAATAATAAGATTCCTACCACTAAGTTTTATTATAAAACTAACTAGTTAGCTATATATAGTAAGGGCGTAGATAGGAGAAGACCACCTATCCCGCTTAAGCGGGTGCTTAGCTATAGTAATAACTATATAGCTAACTTAATTAAGCTAAAGCCGCGTAAGCTAAAGTACTATAAGGAGTTTAATAACGTGGTGAGGGGGGGTAAGAAGCCCCTCTTTATCCTTAACCTAGGGCTATTTATATAGTTTGGTAAGGATAGCGAATAGTATATTAGGACGGCGATATCCGCTATTAAGCTAATACTAAAGATAATTAGTAGTAGGCGGGCTATAACTACCCTATTAACACTATCCACTAGGCCCTATAGTAAGACTATAATCCTAGGCGGTAATATCACGCCTCTTATTATTAAGATAGTATACTTAAAGCTAACTAATAATAATATAGCGTGCATCTAGCGCCTAGTCTTAGGTACTATTAAGACGCTATACACAAGTATACCTAGTAAGATAGTAGCGCTTAATAAGGGCGCCCTATATGAGTCTAGTGGTATAATAATTAACACTAGGAAGTACCGCGTTATAGCGCTAACCTTATTCTACCTAGAGTAGTATAAGCTAGTGTACCTAAACGCCCATGTAGCGAAGATACTAATAGACCCTATAGTAGTGTGGGATATAGCTGCTAGGGGATAGAAGCTAAGCTTCGTTAAGGATCTAGAGGCCGCTTACTGCCCGCCGCCCTCTAACGCCCTATTAGATAATACCTTAGATAAATCTAATAACGACGACGTGTAGCTAGGCGCTAGGGACGTTCGCTAAAGGATAGATAAGCCACTATCTAACGTAGAGAATACTAACCTAGCGATTAATACGCTAAACCTCGCTAAGAGGATTAGCCTATAGCCTAACTAGGTAAAGACCTCTTATAAGGGAGGGGGCCTAGTCCCTAGCGGCATTATTAAGATAAATAATAAATTTAGTAATAACTATACCTAAGGTCTAAGGTAGGCTTTTTATAGAATAAGAGATAAGGCCCGCGAGGCCTTATTAGAGTCACGCTAGAGTATAGTATAGTACTTCTACACTAACTCCCTAAAGCTAGTATATATCGTAAAGCGCGCCCTAGAGTGCTAGAGGGATAGCGTCCACCTCCTTATATATAATAACTTCCCCTTCTCTTATATATAAGTCTAACCGTAGCTATTATATAATAGCTAGGCCCCTAAACACCTAGACCTAGCTCACGGTAAGGTATATACTAACGCAGATATAGTATAACCACATCCCTACTTAATTATATAGGAATCCTAATACTTACTATTAGAAGTTATTATAGTAATACGCAGAGGTAGAAGATTATTAAGTTATTTAATAACCTAAACTTAGCAGTAATATACCTTATAACCTCTATATAGCTAAACGCCTTTAGCATTAACTTCTACTACGCCTACTATAATAGTATTATTATAAAGGACCTAGTTAACCTCTCTATCTAATAGTAAACTATTAGTTATATCTAGCGTATTAGCTAAAATAATATCACCTACTAGGATATCCTATATAGGATAAATAGCACTAACTCCCTATTCCTTAGCTAGGTAATAGAGAAGTACGCTATAACCCTAACATCAGACGCCTTATTTAGTAACACTATTAAGGGTAAGCTTATTAGCTTATGTGTATATAAGACTATTAGGGTTATATTTAGCTAGCCGTTTAACCTATATACTATACCACGCGTCTTATAGGAGAAGATAGATAACATAAGCACCCTAAGGGAGGGGCTATAGTACTCCGCCCTCGCTAACCTTATACTCTACTACCTAAATATCGCGGGTAAGATCAATAAGACTAGGATAAAGGATATAGCGATCTACTAGGTGCCTAGCTAGCCTATTATAAGAGATATTATTAGTTATAAGGCGCTAATTTAAAAATAGGGCGTTAAGCTATTAGTGCTAGATGAGGATGGCGAGAAGGATAAGCCTAAGACTAAGAAGTAAGCGGGTAAAAAGTATAAGCGCGGTAAGGCTAATAAGCCCCGCCCCTACCTACCCCTAGCTAAGAAGATCGTCTATATTAAGGGCGAGAGCTTATCTAATAGCGATAGTAATAACAGCCTACCTACGTGGTAGCCCGCTAAACGGGGTAAGACTAGCACCCTAGCCTCTAGGCCTAAGCCGCTAAGTACCACCCCTGTAGTATAGTTAGGCTAGCTAAGCACCCCTAGGCCCTCCTAGTGCCGCCGCTCTAGTCTATAGGACGTCCTAGGCGCGCTACTAGTGCCACGCTATATAGATAAGGATAACGCAGGTGACTCGCTATAGCTTAAGTATAACGTTAAGAAGGCGTAGTATAATAAGATTTAGATAGTAGCGGTCGCTTATAGTGCTAGACGGCGTTAATTTCCTATATTCTAGTATAATATATAAGGGATAGACTTTTTATATTTTTTAGTATTTTACTTTTTATTCTTTATTTCTACTTATTTTATTATTATAAGAGATTTTTACTTTAGAGTTTTTATTCCTTATTTTTAAATAATTAGCTACTATTAAGAGGTTTTTAGTTTTAGAGTTTTTATATTTTATTTTTAGATAGTCTACTATAAGTAAGAGGTTTTTACTTTTAGAGTTTTTAGTCTATATTTTTAGGTATAGAGGAGATATATACTAGAGTATAGTATTAGGGTTAAGATTAAATAAGATATAGGAGGGACTAAATAGATTTAGTGTTATATTAAGGCACTAACTATATATATAACTAACGCCCTCCTCTATATATAGTGGTAGACCTTAGCTATTATATAATAGCTAAGAGCTATAAACGAGCTAGCGGCTAGTATATACCTGACTAGTAATATAGCTTATATAGTCTTACTAATTATAATTACTACGTAAATGTGGTTATAGAGTACTCTCTTAATTTTTATTTTTATATAAATAGGCCCACACTACATCATAACTACCACGCCCTATAGCGCCCTAGCCAGCTAGGCCTCCTACAGGGTACTTACGTTACATATAGAAGCCACTAACTAAGACGCCTAACTAATAGCAGCTAACGATATATCTACACCTTACCTTACTACCTAATATAATACTATGACTTATTTATAGTATATTATATATTATACCCTATCACACTCGCTAGTTATAGCACATTATATATCCTACCCTCTTAGACCCGCTCTTCCTTTATCTATATAATATCTCCTTCTCCTACTATCTTTCCTCTAACCTTCCTTCCTCCTTTATATATACTACCTTTCCTCTAACCTTCCTCCCTCCTTTATATATATATATAATAATAATACACTACTAATAGAAGAGTATAATGACCGCTAGGCAAAGAGCGCACTAACTACCCTTTAAAGAGTATATTAAAGGGTAGTTAAAGAGTGTATTAAAGGGATAGGTAATAATAACTACGTATATATGATAATAATACGCCACTAGTAAAAGAGTATATTAAATAGTAGCTAAAGAGCCTATTAAAGGGATAAGTAATACTAACTTTATACTTAGCTAGTTATTAGTATAGTAGAGGCTAAACTAGAT
>JAEIJG010001075.1:0-14508 GCA_037289395.1 Beauveria scarabaeidicola
GAGCCCGCTGTGGCCCACCGTGGCCAGCCCTGTGGGTTCTTCTTCGATGTACCCTGAGTCGCGAGTCGCCAGTACTCAGAAAACTCAAGATCACGGCATTATTAATTTAGTAGTATTAAAGATGTGGGGTCATCATCAAATCCCTAAGGGCCAGATAACGAGAATTCCTTAAGTCCTTATTTCCTTATTTAAAGCGGGGACAGGTACATTCGTACGCTCTGGCCACTAATCGTCGTCTTGTGGTACACGTTAGTGGGTCTGTCCTTATTTTGCAGAATAAGGACAGCCGAGACCGAGAAATCTAGGAAATCAGTCCTTATTTCCTTATTTTTAGCGTCTTCTCAAAAGGTACATCTTAACCCTGGCTCTTTTGCGGGTAGCCCGGCTACCCCCTGGCTACCCCCCTGGCTACCCCCCCTGGCTACCCCCCTGCTAGCTGACAGCCACTAACAGGCTCCCTGGCTCCCCTCTTATGATTGGCTAGTACCCGCTTTAAATAAGGAAATAAGGACTTAAGGAATTCTCGTTATCTGGCCCTAATTCTATTACTTGTTTTTAAACACGTCACGAGCGGGGGAATCTATTTATTTACGACCCTACGCCTCAACCGTGAGCCGCGGCTTATCGTGATAACCGGTCCGCCGATTCAGCCATTGTTTGATTAGTAATATACTCCTGAGTTGGACTTTGAAACTCTACGAGTTGCGACCGTACAACTTGGCCGAGTTTCTGGTCCAATTGGGAAACACAGCACAATCAGAAGAAAACATGAAACTTCTCACTCTATTAGCAACCACGATTGGTGCAGTGCAGGCGTCTGTCGGTTCAATCAACAACAGCACATTTCGTCAAACAAAGACCGGCCTCGATGTCTTAATCGCATCCAATTATTCTCAGCTTGCGAGTCGCAAGGTTCTCCTGCTGACGAATCCCACCGGAGTTACACCTGAGCTCAATCTGGGCGTTGATGTTATGTTTGCCTCCGTCGACGACTGGATACACCTGCTACAATGCAGTGCCGATATCACATTTCTCTGCATGGTTTTCGCGAGCGCATGTGAACTACCAAGCACTAGCCAAACCGATAGCCGCTGTGGTTACAAATGCGGGGACTAACGCATCTAATTCATCCCTCCAGGATGCGTAGAATAGTCGAGCCGCGGGGTTCCGTAGCCTATTTACTAGGTCTCCGTTTCAAACCTGAAAGATGACTTTAAGCCTGTCACACCGAAACCGCACCTCAAATTTAATTGGAGAGAACTCTTTGCTTCTGTCCTAATGCCGAATGTTGTTGCATTATTAGCTCAAATCGGCATGTCAAAGTTGGTGCCTCTTTGTCCAATGGCAACCGTTGTGTTAATTGTCAAGCTGCCTTCGACAGGCTCCCTGATGCGACACTATACTTCGGCGTATCGCCGCACATACGGCGGTTACAGGACAGCCTTCCAACGACAAGCCTTGTTGATGATGCCTGGAAAGTTTCCTCATCGAATAGACCTCACTTCACTTATATTTATGTCCTTCCAGCCTCATTTAGCTCCCTGTCTCGTAGGCCAGTACCCTTAACTCCTTGCCCATTTATCGTTGAAAAAAGTCATCATGTGTCAAGCATTCAAAATATACTTATGTGTGCGGCCATCAGCGCGGGGAGAAGTGGTATGACCCCGAATCCGCCGAAGATTGTCCTGCAGCCGTTAGGGCCAACCGTCGCAATCGACGAACAGGGGCACTTTTACGTTGCGCGCCCCTAGGAACAGCGACCGTCTCTGTGCAGGGAACTTGTGATAGGGATCGATGCTACGCAAACCACTATCTTATACCATTCGGTTGGTGGTGCCATTTCTGTGGAACGATGAATAGAGCGGGTGCGACAAGTTGCAGAAATCCTTCCGCTGTTCCACACCATGTACCATGCAGACATGAGCCATGCCGACACTGCGAAGATCACGATCCAGCTCGTAGATGAGCTCATCTGCATATTGGCCACCAAGCGGCAACTCGGTTGGATGATGGGACTGAGCGCCCACGACGCGATAATTTCCTATATTTACGGCCTAGTGGACTATACGCTTTGCGGTTATTAAGAGTGTGGCCAATGCTGTTTTGTCATTGAGTTTATGTAATGAGTCGCCATGATTAAAGCTAAGCCTAAGTGTTTCCTATTTTCCGACTCGGGACGGCTCAGGTTTATGTTTATGTTGGATTTTGGGTTCCTATAGCAAATATTAAACTGCGTCTTGGATTTAATGATTTTCCCCAACCTGGTTTATGTCATTATTATTTGGTGGACCCCATCGAGTGCAAATCTACTGACTGCACACTATTTCTCGCCCATGCTGCAATAGACAGATGTAATCTGGTGCGTGATTCCAGGGTGTTGAATGCATGGAGATCGTTCCTGCTAAATATCATATGCAAGGGCATAAGAGAGGCGTAAAATGCTGCCCTTTGCGAGGTAGAAACACCCCGCGAGATAGGTGGAATTTATAGCAGAGTTCCTCAATCTACAGGCGGGCGATGCTGACTAAGCGGAAGGTGGGGGGGGCCCTTATACGTTGCCACCATTGGGCGCTAAGAAGCGTGTTTGTAATGCTCTTTGGGGAGGATCAAATCAAACTAAACACCTACACGCGACTTTCTTAACAGATCAGAAGAAGTCATGGACAACACTCCGATATACGATGTTGCTCTGTGGGAGACTCACGAAACCGAGAATGACTGCACACTTGTCATTCGAACGGACAACGGTCGAATATTCTACTGCGAAATTTCGCCCAAGCAGTTCTATCAATCACCCTTAGCCAAAAAGCAATACTTTAAATGCCTCAATCTACTGCGCTCTGGCGAAGAAGTTGACCAAGATGATGACGATTTTTACCTTGAAGATGCGTGCGACTGGCTTTCAAACCCATTCAGGCCCGTGGTTGAGCGCCTGGCTCCTGGAACGTTGCAAAAGAATAGCGCTGGGTTGCCTACTCTAGCCCAGTATCTCCTTGCCCCGTATTTCGTCTGTTCACTGTCTGCTACAGATGAAGAGCTACAGGCGCGTCATCTACCCCCAAGGGAGCACGGCTGGGGCAGCCCTTTGCTACTGGTGAGCGACGACTTCCTCGACGACCTGGATAGCTGGACACGGTCCTTCTACCTAGGCGAAGTGGGCATTTGCTATGACCAACCACAGGATGTTCTTATTAAACCCCCACGGAGAGTGGTAGTCCCTGACGGCCATGGCGGTCACGTAGAGTGCTTTTTCAAACGCCTTGCTCTCTCATTCGGACCCGAGCATGCGCGGACGGAACTTGGCACGCTCAAACGACTTGCTCTGGCGCACATACCGCCACCCCCGCAAGCCTTCATTTGTCGTCTCTACGGCATTGTTCGCGATGGGAACGGATTAGCAGGCATGCTGTTTTCTTGGATTGAAAATAAAGGCGTTTTGTCAAAAGCAAGAGCGGAGCAAAGCGCCATTGAACTAAGAAGACACTGGGCAGCCCAGATCCGCGAGGCTGTACAGATGCTTCATGATCAAAACATCATCTGGGGTGACGTCAAGGCAGAAAATGTTTTAATCGATATGGACGACAATGCGTGGATTATTGACTTTGGTGGAAGCTACACCCTAGGTTGGGTTGATAAGGAAATCGCGGGCACAGTGGAAGGTGATCTACAGGGGCTGTCTAAAATCACGAGCATCCTGGTTTGATGGATTGTGTGTTTTATTACTCTTACATCGCGTGCTACCCCTTTGTCTGTTGATCCAAGTACTTTCTTTCTTTCTTTTTCTGATCCAATTCTTGTGCCACTGCGACACGATCGCTAAGGAATTAGCAAAACAACTATGAGAATGTTTGGAATCATGGCGCATGCGAGGCACGGACTGAATTGAGGAAGAAGTTGTGGCTTGCTGCGACGGCTGGTTGGTGACTCATTGTTGGCATGTCTGCCGTCTTCAATATTCTTGCAGATAGCACTCAAGGGCGTCTATTTCGTCGCCATGAGAACCCTCGTGCAAGAGTGTCGAGTCTGGCAGAATTAAATCGGCATCATCTGAATCAAGTAAGATTGGATTTCTGCTGTAGTATGTCTATTCACCTAGTGCTCGCAAAAGTTCCAATCCAGCTCCCGCAAGTCATGGTTTGACTTGTCCTGATGCATCGTTCTCTCTGCCATGAGCTCTTCCATTATCCTACTTGCCTCCTCACTGTCCATCAAGCCATCAGCCAGGCCCGCCGCGCCCAAAGTCGAGCCACCCTCGCCTTTTACGTCTCCTTCTTCGCCGTCTTTGACATTGCGCCACCAGTCCTTCTGCTGAGGCGGCACGTTGGCGGTAGAAATGATTGGTATAGCAGGGTCAACGAGGAACAGTGCGACAATCTTGCGATGGCCGGGAAGAGAGGCGTCCTTGAGCCGAAACGGGCTTACCCTGTGCTGGAGAATATTGGGGAAGAAAATGGCTCGACCTTGGCGCGTGGAGACCTCACCAATGTCTTGCATTGTGCTGCCCTCTGGATCAATACCGAGTGTCCGCTTGATCGAATCACGGTCGTTTTGCTTATAGTCCAGTCCGGCCGCGAGGTCTTCTCTATTTGCGAGCGACCGAAACTCTAGTTGACTATCGGTGATGTTCTCGTTGTCGTAGTAAAACAACGCCGTGGCGCAGATGTGCTCGTTTAGCAAGCCTTCGACGTGCCACGATCCACCGTCGTACGCCGGCTTTTCTGGGGATAGATGTATATTGGCCAACTTTACAATGACCTGGATTCGTTGCGCACCTTTTCCCCTACGCAGGAAAAACTCCGAGGACGCAATGTCGTCTGGCTTGATGCCGCGTGCGAAGCCAGCATCGGCTGGATCGGGGAGGCGCAGCGGATGTGTCTGTTGCCACCACTGACTGTCGCGCATCCTGCGGTCTGCCTTGAGATCGCTTTCACCTCGCTCTGGAATCTTTTTGGTGGCGTCATCGTCGTCCGAGGTTGAAGATTCAGACTCCTCCTCATCGTCTGATCGAGGTTCTTCGTCCGTTTCCAACGGGCGGTTGCTTGGGCTGCATTCATACTTCTCCTGGCAGATGTCTGGAGTCAGGCACTCTGGCCCGGCAGACTCCACGACTAGCCTCTGATGCGCGAATTCCTCTGGCCATCGATACACAACGTCCCAGGCCGGTAAAGACTTTTCGATGAGCGTTTCAATAATAGAGTAAATGCCAGGATGCTCTTGCGGGTGAAGGTTGTTAATGTAGCTGTCAATCTTGGCCTTTCCATTTGTGATGAGCACGTCAACCGGCAGCCATTGAAAACGAGTAGAGAAATGATTATATGCTCGGACACCCTTCCTGGCTGCTTTACCGGGATCGGGGATGACTTGGCCTACGCCCATCATTGACACGCATGTATCGCGAGGTACGACTTCTCCGGGCGTGAGCACCCGAGACTTGCCATACACCAAGGGGCAAACGGAGGGGTGAACCAAGTCGAGCACCTTGCCGTCGCTACCGGGATGCCAGCCTTTGCCCTGCAGCCCTTGTTCGAGTACCAAGGAAGAGGTCTTGAGAGCACTAGCAAGTGTGTCATCCATCATGGAATCAGATTTGATAACGCACGTAGAGTAGTCAAATGTGGGTACAAAACCACATGCTTGTATCACTTCTGCTTTTTTACGCAGCTCTGTGACACACTGGATATGAGCGCGTTAGTTTCTTGTTATTTGGGATAGGCATTATCCAGTCTTACCGCGTCCGCCATGGCGGATGTGAAGTCCCCGTAGCGGCGATATGAATCCCATCTAGCATCCAGGGCCTCGGCCTTCCAGCGGCTGGCAATGCCTGCGTCATGAATCTTGGCCCACCAGTCAGGCTTGTCGGTAATTTCGTCCATGAATTTGAGCATGCAAAGCTCCCGGATAGACAGTGTCGGAGAAAGCCAGTCGCCTGCATTTCCGGTCATGATGGGAAAATGGTGTCCAGGAAAATGGCCCAGTGGCATATCGAGGCCGCGCAAACTGCGCGGTGTGTAAACCTTGTCTGCGACCTCGGGTTCCGGCGACGGGTAAGGACTGTATGAGAAGATACGGATCTTGCCATCCCCGCAAGATGTAGCGATCAAATCTCCCTTTGTAGACACATCAACCCCCGTAACTGAATTTGCAAACGCCGACACTAGTACTTGCGCATCACCATTCTGTAGATCCCACAACATAAGATCACGACCCTTGGAACCCGAGACGAGCCATCTGTTGTCTGGTGTAACGGCCAGACTACAGATAATCTCCTAGATACTCGGTCAGTCACCCATTAGAATATACCAGGAAAACGCGCTGGAGAAACTGCTCATGGCATGTTGTATTGTTCCACGACATACCTCTTGTCCCCGCAATTGCAGTAGAAGCGCTTCCTTATCTGGGATGCCGTCTTCCAAGGACCAAACTTTGATCCATCCATCAAAACCTCCAGATATAAGCATTTTGCCATTCGGGGAAAATACGAGCGAGGCTATCAGACTCGAGCGTCCCTGAGATCTAGTCTCAAACCTACCAAGGACGCTTTGTGTACCAACATCCCAGATGATGATTTCGTGTCCCGAAGATGCTGCGAGTAAACGATCGTCTGGTGACCAGGTCACGTCAAGCACCACACCTCCTACAGCAAATTTCTTGATCAAGTCGGCAGATTCGACATCCCAGAGACACACAGTTTTATCCCCACCACTGCTTGCAAGCACTTTCCCGTCGTTGGAAAAGGCTAGAGCCCTTACACCGTCGTCATGGCCAGAAATTTGATGCTTGCGAGAGCGGCTCTCAATATCCCAGATGAGAATGTGGCTCTCGTCCCCACCAGTTGCGACGAGTCTGCTGTCCGGGGAGAAGTGAACGGATTCGGATTCGCCCCCAAAGCCTTTGTCCGAGCTGGGACTATCGGGGAAGTCGTTAATTTTCTGCCAGTCTTGCTGGACATCCCAAATCTGGGCGGCGCCACAACTTCGCGATGCCAGATAGCGACCGTTTGGTGAGAAAGCCACGTCCATGATGGGATATCTGGCATGCGGTCCGAATTGTTTGACGAGCTCTACATTGAGCTCTCGAGCGACATCTGGGTTGAAGATGGCAGAAAAACGTTCGCCTTGATGGAGCAATGGGGCCGGTACTCGATCATAGTCGTAATTGTATTGCTCCAAGACATGTTCCAAGTCGGCAGTCACAGTGCGAGAGATTCGAGCGAGGCCGATATTGGCAGTCTCAGGGCGTGGCTGTCTGCTCATCATGAATACTGATCAACAGTCGGTTGATGAGACTTCACTTCGACCAGCAAGTAAAATGATAAAACAGGAGGCAAATGTTGTAGTAAAGGTAGCTGTGTTTGCAGCACGCGAAATCCAGCGTGTAGTATTCATGGTGCCTGTGCAATTATGTAAGGTAGGTCGCCCCGCCTCCCAAAGGACGCTGTATGGCAGAGGGCTGTGGCCAGTGGCCACCCATCAGAGGTGGCCACGGAATACGGATACATCATCTTCCCTTTCCATTTCACACTGTATGCCTAGACTCTATTTTTAAACCCCTATGTAGCTGAATACGAAGCCGCTGCGCCTCGCAATCTGCTGCAGCCGGCTGGTTTTAGACTCGCGACCCCTCTAGTAAAAGGCACACTACGGTGATGAAAGATAGGTTAAATACAATGATCCTACTCAAGGATGATAAAGAAGAAGAAAAATAAATAGGGCCACGTATAAAGTTGAGAAAGCTAAAAAGCCTATGGTCTATAAGGTATCATCTATGATCGAGAGAATCACCGGCGGGTGTCACTCAGTTTTATGATGAGCTCATAAGAGGGCGTATCGTATACAAGGCCATTTTCGGATTGGTGGCATGAACGGGTGGACGACACCGATCGCCCGATTTATCAAAGATGCGTCTGCAAAAAAAGAAAAAAATCTACCACGACAACTTTACCGTAATAAGCGCCGCCAAGTACTCCGTATCTGGGTACGATTTCCGCCATAGGGCTTCCTACAGGCTACACGTGCCACGCACCCACCGCATTCGCTATTGGGTGCTGCATACAGTGGCGGCCACCATACACTCACGGCTAGCTATATAATAGTATAAGAGGTATTATATTAAATAAAAATAGAACTAAAAGGGCTAAAATTATAAATTAAATATAATAAAATCTATAAATAGATAAGGTTTCTATATATTAAATATAACTTTTTTAGATATTTCTTTTATTTAATTAGCTTCTATAAATTATAATTTTAACTTTAAAAATCTTATTTTTTAATATATAAACTAAATAAAAGTATTTAAAAATATTATTTTAGTATTTCTAAATAATATATATATATAATATATAAATAAAAATTTTAAAGTATTAATATATATTTTATTTATTATTTTATTTTAAGATCTATAAAAATATATATCTAGATTCTAAATAACTTCTATTAATTCTATAAAAGTATTATAATTATAATACTTTTTAATTATTATAATATATTAGCTAATTATAATTATCTATATTTTAGTATATTTTATTTTATATTACTTTATTTTATAAGAGTAATAGAAAACTATTTACTATTAGTGGCCGCGGGTGTATGGTGGCCGCCACTGTATGCAGCACCCACCTGAGAAGGTGGGTGTGTGGCACGTGTACAGGCTACAGGCTACAGGCTACAGCACAAATCTCCCCCACTCCGAGACCGGTCCAGTGGGGCGGCAGACGTATTCCGTCCGATGAAACAGGCAGGGCCGGAGCTGGACTCTGGTGCCCCACGCGGCCGGGCGCCAACGATGTCATTCTTGTGGGACAAGCGTACAAACATATTCCAGTGAATACGGGATGAGAACGCCTCTAAAAGAAAAAAAAGGGAAAAATTCTATAAAGCTGCCCACACTCGCGACAATGCCAGCAGGTAAATTTACACGCTAATGGTTTGTGTCGGATCAAACGCAAATTGTATAACCCTTGCCGAAAAAGGACCAAGGAAAAAACCCCAATGCTAGGCTCCCGCTTGAAGTAAGAATAAAAAAGCACACGTCGCTATAAGCCCATTTACATACCAGCGTTTCCATGAACCCCATGTTTTACAATAAAACATGAACAACATCACGAGGACACCTGAGCGCCAAATCCCAAGAAAACAACGCCAATGTAAAGCCCCTGTAAACCTTCTTCGAGCACTGAATTCCGAGACGAGATAGAATATCGCCCACAAAGAAGAAATGAATGAGTGAATAAAAGGAATCGATGCACCGTGCATCACCCGCTACGTTGCGGGTCGAACTGGTTCGATGCGATCAGCATCGTCAGACGTTACGGCCTGCCCCACGGGCCGAAGCCGCGACACGGAATTCCGCGACATAAAATCCTGCGACCATCCAATGGGCATGCGAGAAAGTCGGCGGGTGCAGTTGCTGCTATCACGGCGCACGCAGTTGACAATAATGGGCATGTCCTCAATAGCCTTGTCGCTGATGCAAGAGCTGCGGTTACTCACTTCGCCCGCCGTGGGCTGAATAGCCTTTCCTTCCAACGGAGAGCTGCGGCGATTCTCTGCCGCTCCCGCACCCAGGATGACAACCCCGGTGCCCATTCCACTAGTCAGAGTAGACTTGAAATTAGCCATGGATCCTTTGAATTGGGTCATCAATTTCTTGTCCGACGTCTCGTCAAAGAGCAGCCATACAATCGCGCCAGCAAGGCCGCCCAGGATGACCAGAGTGATGAATGCGGCGGCAGCTTTCATTCCGGCGGTTGGCGGGACAAACGTCGCGACTGGGTCCTTTCTACCAATATCACCAGAGCCTGCATTGACATCACCCTTGCTGGTGCCGCCCGAATCAGCCGTCAGCGGCGGTTCGCGGTTCTTGATGATGGTGGATAGAAGAACTTCCAAAGCGGCCATCTGCTGCCCAACACCGGTGGATCCGTCGTATTTGCCCTCGTTCCTCGCCCATTTCATGCCGCACATTCTTCCATTGTCGCCTCCGACGCATTGATTGATCGCAGCCTTGGCAGAGGCCCTAAGGTAGGGAATGACAGTGTCGTACGTGTCGGGGGCCCATTTGGTGGCAGCGGCGAGCCAGCGAGACAGATAGGCCTTGAAGGATTGTTGGTCAATATTGCAGCGATCGACGGGTTCGCAGGCAACCTCGGACATGATGTCTTGGTTCTCGCCGACGAAGAATACTTGGGAGCCCTGTATGAGGCCATCGAGTCGGTCCTTCCAGGCTTTGGATTCCGTGTAGTTGTACATGGCGGCTGCGCCTAGAATGAAGCCGCCAGCATTGTAAGTAAACTGGTATGGGCTGTAAGAGGTGCAGTTGCTGCCAATGTCGGCGCCGTCAATGACATAGTAGGTTTCGTTGTTGATGTATCCTGTCGACCACATCCAATCCCACGTCTTTTCGGCCCAGTCGGCATATGTTTGGTTCCCGGTGTAGAGAGCGAGTCGGGCACCGAGCGCAAAGAAGCAGGCTTGAGAGATTGAGTTCTTGAAAGGGTTAGCGGCGGCTCAATGCTAACGTCAGAGTTGGCGTGTCATGAACCTACCTTGTAATCGTAGCCTTTGTTCCATTGGTAAATCTGCCAGCGCAGACCACCATTACAGTCAGCTGTGTCCCATCGGGCGGCCTGTGTGTTAAAGACGGCTTGTGCGAGCTCGAGCCACTGGGGTTTGTCGGCTGGCGGATTCGGAAAGTTGTACTCGGCGGCTGACATGACACTCAGGCCCCAGAAGCCTTGATCATCGTTACCTTCAGTCAGGGTTTGGTTGTTTGGCATGTAATCCCTGTTGGTGCCGACCTGGAAGAGCAGGCCATCCGTGACGAGCTGATTGTACTCGTCGTCTCCGGTGTAGTACCAGTAGTCAACGAGTGCGCCCAACATGGCACCGGCTTCCCACCCTGTTTCAACTCATTAATAGCGGCCAGGCAGAGGGCGTCTGGAAAGCAACGAACAATAGTATGGTGGGGAGAGCAGGCCTGGTATGCCACCAGGTTTGTCGCCAGAGTAAAAGGAAAGCATGTCTTGGGCGAGGCCTTTGGCGGTATCTTTTATTGATTCTACATGCCTCGTGATTAGCATATCTAGGGAGGACTAGGGGTTGGGTCAAAACATACTCTCCGAGGTGAGATCGAGGTTGTAGCCAGAAGCGGAGACGATGGGACCAGCGACAAGCAGCGAGGCTGCGATGAGGCGACCAAGCCGCGAACCTGTGGACATGAAGGCAAACATGTTGATTTCAGCAGAACTGTAGTCGAGCTGTGTTTATGTGTGTATTTGAAAAGCAAATGGGAATTTTGAAGAAAAAAAAATTGGGGGGCAGAGACGGGCCCATGGGCGGGAGAGGTGGTTCAAGACGAGGCAAGCCAAGCGTAAAGGGCCCAAAGCTTGTTAAGCGGGTGGCTGTGGCAAGCTGGTGTATACGCCGTCGACTGGTTTGTTTTTTGAGCCGGAATAAAGGTAATCGGGAGAGGCATGCGTTGGTCGTGGAAGAAGAGAAAGAAAGAGGAGGTTGCTGGTGTGGACGGGAAAGAAGCAAAGCCGACATCAGAAATCAGACGATGGGCTGGCGGCTGGACGTTTGGGCAGGCAGTGGCAGCCGTGGGATGGTAGGAGAATGGAGGTGGCAAGTACGAGGTCAAGGGTGGTCCTGGGTGGACAGCGAAAGCGGCAAAGCACTGGAGCTAATAAAATAGCTAATTAGTCTGTGGTAAATAGATGCAATTGTAGCTACTCGGTAGGTAGTAAGGTACGGAGTACCTACGGATACCTAAGAGGTAGGTAAGGTATCCGAAGACAGCGCATCGTTCCCAGAATCCCAGCCAACAGACCATGATACATGATAGCGCCAGAATGACAGGGATCCAGGTCGATCCGGGGACCCAGGCCAGGCTGAAAGTGATGGATATGAGGGGCTACTGCATGTAGGTTTGGTGTTGATTCCATTCAAACGCGGCTCGTTGGGCAGAAAGAAAACATGGCAGAATAAACATGGGCAAAAAACCACGGCGGCTAGTTAGGCCTACGAATACAATTACTATCCCCAGTTTTTTACCTTGTTGGCATGGTGTGTGCATGATTTGGCTGCAATCAAAACTGTCAGGCTATAATAACTAGTGCGGCTACTGCCGTACCTAAAAATACTAAGAATCAGCATGATGCAGGATACAGCCAACAGAGCGCCGAGCGAACAACAGAACAGCCGCCCAGCCACCACCAGCTCCCGCTTCAGGTAGTCTCGATGAAATCAAGCATCGCATAAGCATCGCATAATCATCTTTTGCACAAGCAATACTTGGTTAGCACTCGCTCGGTACCTACCCATATGGCATTCGCGCACGTGCCAAGCCATAACCTACCCACAGCCTACAGGTACCTATACAACTGGTGGATTGCCATGAAGCCATGGTCAGGCGATACGAGCTGCCAGCGCCAGCAGCCAAAGAGGCGCTGCACCAAGTAATGTACCTAGGCGTTGCGTCACTGTGGGTTTATACGAGCCTTGCAATAAGAATCCATCTAAAGAAGGCAAAAGAAGGAAAGAAGGAACCCTTACCTGACAAATCATAGTACGGATAACAGAGCAAGAAACGTTTGACGCGCAATGTAACAACCCATGCCAGTCCCCAAGACGGCCTAATCTGCCGGCATTGCCCATTTATTAGATGCGACGAGTACTTGATTTGCGTGCTTGACGGGGGCACTTGTCGCTTTTGATTAACGAGGTAGTCCTTTATTATAGACAGATGGCGGAAAATTGCTACAGTTACGCAGTAATACCGTGATGCTGAGTTTTTTTAAGTACTAGCGACTCGCGACTTGTCTACATAAAATTCGCGCTTTACTAGATTTAGTAGGGATCACTATATAAATCCTAGTAGCTTTTATATAACATTTTAATACCCCTAGAGGTTATATACTAAGCTAAGTAGGGGTATTTAGACCTACTAAAAAAAGTAAAATTATATTTTTTCTACTATTTTTTAAGGGTCTAGTAAGTTTTTAGCTTCTCTTTTAAATTTAATAACTTAAATAAGTTAAGCTTAATATCTATAAAATTACTAAAAATACCTAGCCTTATTAATTTATTATAACTAGTTAATACCCTTAATAATAATATTAAGGGCTTTTTTAATAAGGAATTTAATAATAATATTAATAAATTTAAAGATTATTATAAAGGAATTATACCTTTTTAATAGTTATCACTTAAGGCACTAGCTTAAGTAGCTAATTATATAGGTACCTTAAGTAATAGCTAGTTATACTTTAGAAGAGCTAATTTACCTTACTTTATTTATAAGTTATAAAGGCTATAATAACTTAACTATAGATAGCCTTAATTATATATAATATAAAGACTTTTTATATTACTTAATTAAGACCTCTAAAACCTACCTTATTTTAATACTAATTAGTAGTTATCTTTAGAGACTAACTATAGACTAATAAGGCTTTAGAAGAGATATATAAGAGGTAATTAGTCTTTAGTTTATATTAACTAAAGAGATTAAATAATATCTTTTTTTTTAATAAATTAATACTATATAAATTAAAAAGAGAAGCCTAATACCTTCTCTTTTTATTATCTAATATAATTATTATATTATTATATAATACCTTTTAATAAATTAATACCTTATAAACTAAGAGAATAAAAAATATATTAAGATAATAATATATAACTAGAAAAGCTAACTAGATAAAAACTATAAGTTCTAGTACTAACTCTATTAGCCTCTTAACTAAGAATAAAAGTAATAATAGATAAACTATTAGAAACCTTTATCTTAAAAAGTAAAGCTAAAGCTAAAAGCCCTTAGTAATTAGTAACTAATACTATAATATACTAATTCTAGTATATAATAAATAAAGCCTTATACCCTTTAAAGATATTAGATATTTATAATAACCTAGAATAATACTTAAAAGAAATTAATAATATAAAGGTATATTTAATTAATTATTATAAAAATAACCTAATAATAAATATACTAGTAACTATATATAAATACTTTTAATTAACTTACTTAGACTAACTAAAGAAAACCTTTAATAATATAAATAAAGAGATCTAAATAGTAATTAGAAATATATTATAAATAAAAAAAGTCTATATTTATAAAAGATTAGGTATTAAAATTATAAATACTTTATCTAAAGTTACTAAATAAAATAGACTTTTTTAATAAGATAAAAAAGATAATAATTATAAATAATATAATAAATTACTTATATAAAGATTAAGTTAAATATTTTTAAGATCTTTAAGATTATTAAGATTATCTTACTAATCTATAATAATTAATAAGAAAGATATTACTTTAAAACCTAAGATAGTATAAAAGACTTTAGAAGAATAAAGAATTATTATTAATAATAAAATATCATTATTATTATTAAATTATACTAACTAGGCCTATATATACCTATCTAGTCCTACTATCTTTATAAGTAAGGGAAAAACTAGACTCCCTAGAGGAAAACCCTTACTTCTTTATCTAACTCTA
>JAEIJG010001076.1:0-14491 GCA_037289395.1 Beauveria scarabaeidicola
TAATTATACTTATTCCCTAAATTAAGCTTATAATTATACCTTAATAAATTTATTATCTATATTATTAGTTAGCTATTAAGTCTACTATTACTTTAATTTACCCTAAAGATACTAGCTTATATAAATAACTTACTACTATATTATTATAAACTTATAAGGTCTTATTATAAAGATTATATCTAAGTCTATTATAAATATCTAGAAGTTAACTATACTTTTAACCTTAAAAGTAAGATATTAGATATTAATCTTATTTCCTTATTCTTTATTATAAACTTACTTTAAAGGTACTTCCTCTTTATTATTAAAGAGTAACCTATTAGTAAGCTTTATATTTTTACCCTTTTTTATCTTCTTAATTAGGCTTCTTCTCTTCTTAGCCTTCTACTTATAATATATCTACTTTAATATTACTTTATTATTATAATTTAAGAGTAATATCTTTATAACTTTATTAATTAGTATAGATTAGTTACTACCTATATTAACTAAGGTTTATAAGATAATATTATAGTTTAGTAACTATTACCTTCTTTTAGTTTATTTTAATAAAGCTAAGGAGTTATTTATAATAGTTTTACTACTAACTTATAAAGAAGTTATAATAGCTTTTTATATATATATAGTTCTTAGAGATATTTTAGATCTTTTTATTAGTTTTTTTACTTTTTTTATAATAATAATAAATAACCTATTAAATAGTAGCTAATATAAAAGAAATAATAAAGGAGATCTTAATAAATAGTTATATTATAATAATATAACTTTATTATTTACTAATAAGAATCCCCCTCGCTTAGTCTATATAAGGACCTTATAGCTTTATAGCTATATCCTCCCCTATTATATATAGACCCCTACTATCTTATAATACTAAGGTTCCTAGCTTCCTAGCCTCGTAGGCTTGTAGCTATATTCTCTCACTTATAACGTGGCTATGCCGTGATATAAAGCTAGCGGCTAGAATAAAGGCGGTGACGAGGCTAGCTATAAAGATAGCGGCGGTAGCTATATTAACTATTTTTAACTTATTAGGCGTTACTTAAGCCCCTAAATTTATCACTTAAGCCCCTAAATTTATAATAATAACACCTATATATTAACTATATCGCCTATATTATTAATATCGTCTATATCATCTATATTATCTATATTATCTATATTATCTATATTATCTATATTATCTATATTATCTATAACTACCTTACTAGCTATAAGGCTCTATACTACTAGCTTTAAGGTGTTATAGAGGTTATTAAGGTTAAGTTTAAAGATAAAGCTTAAGAAGAGGAGTGCTTAGAGACCTCTTAGTAACTTAATTTATAGCCTAAGGCACTTATAAAGGCCTAGGCGCTAGGGAGCTTTACTCTCTAATTAGCTAAAAACTTTTAGCGCTATACTAGTGTTTACTAGTGTAGCGCTAGTAAATAAGGGCCTACTTCTTTTATTAATTAACTAGATTCTGCTATTAAAATAGTAGCCCTCCTAAGATCTGCCCGTCAGGCACACTGACTCCACCAGCCGATCGCTTATTGGCGTGGCTGAGGCGTGGCGTATTATGCTTCATAAAAGTGCACGCTGCCCCTCAGCCGCTTTCTCCCATCTTCTTCTTCTTCTTCACTCACAACCAACGTACGGGTCGCAAATCATCTCGCGGAGTCTATCATCTTTTCATTAAGAAGATATTCTTCTCGCCCGGGCCCACCAGTCAATCCCCTTTGTGCGTCATTCCTCTCTTTACCACCCTCTCTCTCTCGCTCTTTTCGTCGCTCTCTAGACAATCATCAGAGAAGCTGTACCGTGTGCGTGAACTGTTATAGGATCTCGCCCGCTGTCGACTCCTCTCCTCTCGTCCCCGACCGAGCCATTCTTTTTCTTCCACTCAAACCCGATTTCGCCAACCACCGCAGCCATGTTCAAGCGCTCGTTCCGTCACAACGACGCCGTGCGCGTGGACAAGTCTGCGCGTGTTAAAAAGTCGGGCTCCGTCCGGGATCCCATGAAGCTTTCGAAACTGCAAAGGTCGCTCACCGAAAATGACGCGCTGCTGTTCCATCCCCCGCAGCAGCAGCCGCAGCTGGCCGCGCCGTCGCCCATTGTCACCTTGACCGTGGGCCGCGAGGGCCGGCTCTTTGCGGCGCACGAGGATGTGCTGCGCCAGTCGCCGTTTTTCGACGTCGCCTGCCGCTCTGCCTTCCCCGATGCGCAGAGCCGGAGGATCGCGCTCCCCGAAGAGGAGCCCGAGGTCTTCTCCGCCGTGCTCGAGTACCTGTACAAGGGCGACTACTACCCGCGGCTGGTGCACGGCCGCCACCGCAACACTTGGGAGCTTGAGGACCGCGCCGCCGCTGCCGCGAATACCGGGCTGCGAACTCCCACGGCCTCTCCCAACCCCAACGAAACCGGTGGCCGGGCTTGTACCGATGCCGCCGTCCACCTCGACAGTGTGGGCGCCGATGTGCTCCGCGACACTGTCGTCTACTGCGCCGCCGAGCGCTACGGCCTCGAAGAGCTGAAGCGCCTGGCCCTCCGCAAGCAGGGCCTGCAGGCCGGCATCGACGTCGCCACCATCCTTCGCTCGGCCCAGTACGCCTACGCCCACACGCCCGACTCGGACAGCCGCCTGCGCGCCCACTACCTCGCTCTGATTATCCGCTGCCGCAAGACCTTTAAGCGCAGCGGCACTATGCAGGCTGAGATGGAGGTCGGCGGCACCAAGCTGTTTTTCGACCTCTTCGTCGCCATGTGCAACCATCTCGACGATGTCATTGACGTGAACCACGTTCGCTCTCCAAGGACTGTCTGAGAGAATCTGCGGTTGTGTGTGTGCGTCTGTCTAGGTTTCCGTCCCATCTAGTCCATTTCCACGGCTCAAGTTGACGAAGCGAAATTGACTGCCTTGAAGCCGTTGCATGTAAAAATCAACTCGATGAAAAAAAAAAAAGTCACAGTTATGATTGTGGAATTCACAGCGGGCGTTGGCGTTTTCCTTTGGTCTCCCTCATCAGATTGTTGCATTTCCAGCAGGGAGCTGATTTAGTTCAAGTCTTTCTGTGTGATTCATCTCCTGGATTTTTCGCCTTTGGGTTCTGCTTCAACGGATGAGATTCAAGAGCCGAGGATACACCAACGACCAGTCTGTCCACTCTTGCATTTCCTTGCTCTTTTTCCCTTTTTGTCAGATGATTTGCAATGTTCTTTTTCTGCTGCTCAATTCACTCTCCCAAACTTGTAATGTATGGCTCCCGATGATGGAGGCTCCGTTGATTTTGTCGCAACGGAGCTGTATCAATATGCTTGTTATGCCGCCCGACTCAACACCGGGGACCAAGATTGGCTCCGCGCTTGTCCCCTTGCCAATTGACCAAGAAAAAATCTCAGACAATTTTGCGCTGGACAGCAATTCAAAAAAAAAAACACCGCTTTCTTGTGCATTTCTCATCCCTTGTTTCTAAACAATTTGTTGATTTCTGTCAACTTGTTTTAATACCAGGATACGAACAACAGCTACAGAATGATTTGTACAGCTTTGGACAAGTCGCGCCAATTTTCACGCCAGGTCTCTCCGGCAGCATTTGCTGCTTCAGACACTGTCCACACAATACCATGTTTTCCTTATCTTTGTTTAACAGGGATTATATGGCGAAACATGCTGGATTGCTACTCTTTCAACCGAAAAAAAAATTGCAAAATCGTGGAAAGCAGAGGGTCTACGCTGCAAAAGCTAGACTCTCTTCTCTTCACAACCAGGGCTGCTGCGCAGTCCTCCTTGGCGAAGGTCGTTCCGTCAAGGTTTTTTTTTTCTTTTCTTTTGGGGTAATAGAAAAGTGCCGCCTCAAGTTTTCAATTCTGCACCGTGACTCGGATTGTACACATTTAGCATGTAAGCCGTCATTTCACGCCCACTCCACCGTAAAGTCGTCAAACCGGGCCTCGAGGTCGTCCTCGCCGTCCTTGGCCGGCCTCGCCACCAGCGCCGCCACATCGAGCGTCCAGTCCGCATACTGCCCGTCGGCGACCCAGCAAATCTCCCTGAGCGGCGTCGCGGTCTCGCCGTCGACGTGATACACCCACCAGCTACGACCATTCTCGTCCCCCTCGCTGCGTACCTGCACCGTGACGCTCCGATCGCCCGTCGCCACGTCCTCGGCGCAGGGCGCCGGCCCAACGCTCCAGTCCGCCCAGCCGTCGCAGCTGACGGTCGACAGCCGTGGAAGTCCTTGGTACAGCTCGATGCCCGTCTTGACCCACTTGCGCGGGTGCGCCGGGTGCGTCAGCCGGAGCAGCAGGCCGGCCTGGTCGTAGCGCTTGGTGTAGACGGCGGTAAAAGTGAGGCTGAGGGCGCGGAATTTGCCGACGGTGCCGGACGAGTGCGTTTGAAAAGGAGCTTCGAGGTGAGTTAGTGGTAGGTTTTTGACAGGAGATGCATGAAGGGCTGGGGGGGGGGGGGGGGGGGGGGCGCTACCGTTGAAGATATCCGTCGTGGGAGGCTTCTTCCAGATGTCGGTGCCCGGGCCGGCGCAGAGACTAAAAGACGGAGACATGCTGAGGTATAGTTTTTATCAAGTTCTTTGGCCGGGATAAGTAGAGTTAAGAAAGTCAGGTGAAGGTTTTTGTCAAGGGGCAGTGAGCAAGACGACGTCGGCTGGCTTATATACTTGGACGGCGCGGGGCAGCTGTGCCCCGCTTGACAAGGCCGATGAGATGCGCGTTTGCCGGGCCGGGACTCTGCAATCCCCTAGGCGGGGCTTGAGAAAAAAAAATTGTCTAGATGCTCAAGAGATTGATCAACTTCTCTGTGAAAAGTGCATCACTGAGCCGGAAGGATCCAGTAACCGTATTGGTAATGAGACCACGCTCTTCGCTGAGCACAGCACAAAGCATTCGACACGGCGGGCCTCGACCCCGGGTGGGGCCGCCGATGCGGAACGACCGTTTTAGGTCAGCCCGGTGTAAGTAGACGGTGACGGGGATTCGAGCCGCGCGATGCTCCAGATGCATTATTAATGTGTCCATGCTAGAGTCATTTCAACTATTTAGAACACGCATTGGGGCATCTTGGCAGTGCGGCCCTCAGAGTTTCTTCACAGAACAAGTGAAAAAAGGTATCATCACTGCTATGGTACATGGTATGATCCGAAAGCATGTCCTCCGCTCTGGCTTTGTTAGAAAGCCACGGCGGCCACACCAGCAGCCAACGCCGCAACACCGGCGCCACCCTTGGCTGCTGTGGTATCCCTGGGCCTGTCTGTCTCTGTGCTGCCAGCCTCAGTGCCTGCCTTGCCCGTTGCTGCACCCGTCCTCGTCGCCGGTGAGCTCGTCCGTTCAATATGGCGAAAGGCATGTCAAACCCGTCACACACACGACACAAAAGCAATGGCAGCGGCTAAAGCAAGACCTCGGCTGGAGGTCACGTTCAGCTCTAGTCCGCCGAAACTTGTATGAAAGCTTAAACTCGGAGTCTGGACGGATATCAGTCCACTGACTGCCACTTTGATCCAGCACCAGCGCGAAGGCCAGTCTTCTTGCAATTAGCTCGAACGAATGGAGCTACTTGAGTACGATGCCCATATTTGTGTATGAGTTTGTGATGCTTTGATTTGGTAAAAGATGACTTGGGCCTTGCCGCTGTCAATTGAATCGGCAACCGCACAAGCAATTATCGCAATCTCAATCGTTGCCAAGACGGATCCTGGCAATCGCGCCGTCTCTTCCGCATTCCTCGGTTCAAGTTCAGCTCAGACAGCCGTTCTACCACGCCGTTGCATCTCCACTTAGCCTTTTGGTATTGACTCCTTTGTTGCTACAATCATGAGATTCCGCGGCGATACCTTGACGTCAAAGACGGGTACCACGTCGACGTCCTGCACGCCTTGCCGCTCCATCAAGAAGCGATAGCGGTCCACAGCAATGACGCTCTCCACAACCTTGCAGCAGAGAACGCTCAACGTCCACAGAATCGCGATGCGGCCCTCCCAATCCCGATACTCTTCTTCGTACGTCCGCAGTTGCTCGTCGGTTGGGCGCTGCGCCGCGTCCACTTGCAGACAGTCCATGGCGCGGTGGGCAAACGCTGTAAAGCTTGCCATGTCGCCCTTGCGAATACCCCAAGCGGGACGCTCGCTTCCATCTTTACCGGCAGCGGGGGTGCCGTGGTCGTACAGGGCCTTTTCCAGCATCGCGCGGTAGAGACGGCGACGGCCAAATACGGACGGGGTGTTGCCATCAGCCCGCGGCCAGTTGTTTGGTGCCTGGCAGCCAGTCATCAGCGCCGTCGCGCTCAGCGTGACGTTTCTGTCGCGGAGCGCGGCGCTGATCGGAAACCCCTCTGGACAGGCGCTCGACTGCGGTACGATGTGGTTGTAGCAGCACCCAACGACGGCGAGGGCATCCAGGCAGGGGGTCGCAGCAAAATAGCGAATCATGTGCTCAGACAGGTTGCCGCAGGCGTGCAAGCCGACCAAGATGCACTTTTCACCCGCCGCCCACTCTTGGATCTTGTCGGCGAGGAGCGATGAGCCGTCGATCCAGTGCACCGTGTGCGTCAACCGGCTGTGAGGAATGCCGAGAGATTTGGCAAATGCTTGGGAGCCAGCCACCTGTGACTCGCTGCCGTCAATGGCGAGGACTTGCAGTTCCGGGAAGAGATACGCCAGGCTAATGGACAGGTAGCCTTGTCCGGAGCCCATGTCGACGACGCGCTGGATTCCTCGGGACTTGCAAAGGTCACGGATCAATTTTGTAGCGCGAGCTACTTCTGCCATCTTTTTCATCTTCATGCGTGTTTCCAGGACTACCGGGAGGGCTACTGTCGGCCCGGGTCGCTGTGTGCGGGTCAAAGCGAGGGCTTTGAGCTGTGCGAGCCAATGTCTGAGCGACTCGGGGCAACTGTGCGGGATTTGGCTACCAATAGAACCGTAGTCATCGGTGTAAAGGTTTTCATCGTCATCGATGCTGTCGATGAGATGCTGCTGCGCTAGACGGTGGTCTGGCCAGCGCGACCACCACTCGGTCCATTCCGTGGGCAAGCTGTCCCAGGCGTTGCGGATCAGGGCATCGTTGACGTGGATGCCGCCTGTAATCTGGCGCACAAGAGGAGTATCTATGAAGCTGCAAAGGACGTCTGTGTATGTATCCAAGTCGTCGTATGCGCTTGGAAGATCCAGCATTGCTGTGTGCCTGATGGTGGAAAAGTGAAGTGAGTTTTTCGAGGTTAACTCAGTGGGGCTCAGCTGTAAGCTGGGCAGGTTGGGTGTTGAGATGCCTATGCCGGCGAGAGGGCAAGGTCAGTATTTTGCAAGACCGAGGTTAAGGGACGATTCGATTATGACAGGCTTTTTCTTCAAAGTAAATTATTCCCAGGGGTCGAGTTCTCAGATATTGTCTTGTCTCTAGAGTGGTTGTCGTGAGTCGCAACACAACGCAGACGCATTAGTACTGAAAACTTGAATATACACTGCAAAATCACCAGAAAAGCCTCCTCGGTATTAAAACGACTCATGACAGCAACCCATCTATCAGCACATTCGCAGTCACCCTATGCTACCGCGAGTACGTGTTTACAGGGTACGTCTCGGTGCCAGCCACAGTATGAGTATACGGCCAGGGCTTAGCGAGTCCCCACCAAGCATGGCCGCATTGTCCAAAAACAACAAAATCAAAGTTCTCACGGGGTATTTAGTCTAAAAAGAGCACGTTCATTCTCTTCCGCGCCATTGATACGCGTGAAACTGGCTTGCAAAAAAACCACAGCTTGCCGGTTCGAACGCGGCGCCTTGCTGGATGAGTCAGCCAAGGTGGCTGCGGTACCCACTCGACCACGCTTGCCGTATGCTTGGTGGAGTCCTTGCACGAGCGAAACAATTTTCTTCACCAGACAACCGTATTATTCATCGTCGTCCATGCTGCCAAGTCGTCTAATATGCTAGCTATCCGTCTTGACTTGAGCGACAATTCTCCTCATCTACTTTATTCAACATCATTCGTGGAACAATAACTGTCTAATCGGCCAAATCGACGCCAGGTGCTGCTCTCGCGCAGCACTCACCATCGCCATGTCGTCTGTGGTGCCGCGGAAAGCCGGTCGCGGCGAACCGCCAAAACCCAAGTTTGCAAGGCCCAATCCTGTCAGAGCCATGCGCGAGCGCGAAGAGCGTCGCCAAGCTGCCGCAGCCGCCGCCCATCAGGGCCAAGCCTCGGCCGCCGCCAACAAGCATGGTGCCGTCGCTCCGCCAGCCCGCCAGCAGTGTCCTAACAAGGCCTGCCCCAAGCCCAATGTCGTCGACGGCACATGTCAGACCTGTGGTCGTGTCGCTGATGACAGCAACATTGTCGCCGAGGTCCAGTTCGGCGAGACTTCCTCTGGTGCTGCCATGGTCCAGGGTTCCTACATTGGTGCCGACCAGGCGGGTGTCCGTAGCATGGGTCCTGCCTTTCGACGAGTTGGTGGCTCCGAGGACAGAGAGAAAAGCATCAGAGAAGCGCGCGGCCTGATGCAGGGTTATGCCCAGCAGCTCAACGTCTCGGATAGTCTCGTCGCCGCCGGAACGCAGGTCTTCAAGCTCGCTTCCGGCGCCAACTTTGTTCAAGGCCGCACCCTTGCCAGTGTGGCTGCCGTCTGCCTATATGCAGCCTGCCGAGCCGAACCTCCGTGCAAAGTTATGCTCATCGACTTGGCCGATTTGGTCCAGCTCAACGTTTTCAAGCTCGGTAGAATTTTCAAGAAGCTCAACGAAGTCGTGCCAATCGGCAACGATGGCCTTATTCCGGTATACCCCGAGGACCTTATCTGGAGATTTGCGACCAAGATGGAATTCCGCCAAGAGACGGCCAAAGTCGCCGAAGACGCTGTCCGCCTGGTCAAACGCATGAGTCGAGACTGGCTGGTCATGGGACGACGACCCTCAGGCATCTGCGGCGCCTGCCTGCTCATGGCCGCGCGTATGCACAACTTTCGCCGCACCGTCCGTGAAGTCGTATACATTGTTAAAGTTACAAACCACACCATCCAAAATCGATTACAGGAATTCAACTATACAGAGTCGAGTCAAATGTCGGTAGAAGACTTTTTGAAGCAGGATTTTCTAGAGAGTTCACACGATCCACCTTCCTTCTACCGCAAGTCGGACGAATACAAAGCACAGCAAGAAGAGAAGGCGCGAAAACGAAAGCGAAACGAACAAACAAACCAAGATGAAGATGAATTCGTTCTGCCACCACCTGGACCTGTTGTCAGGACACGACGAGGCACAGATGCCGGTGCCGATCTTTCCAGCGCGCCTCAGCTAAAATTTCGACGTGATGCTGACGGATTTATTATTCCGCTCCATCCTTCCCAGATTCCCAAAGACATGCCTTCGGTCCCCATACAAGAAGAAGCAACCGAAGGAGACGAGGATTTACAAAAATTAGCCACGGAATTCGGCGACGCTCTCGACGAGGAAATGGAGGCAGAAGAAGCGGCCGCATCTGGCAAGGGAAAGAAGAAAGAGACACAGCTTCCCATCAACGCAGAATGGGAGCAAGACGAGCAAGATCTCGAGGGCCAAATCGAGGAAATCTTCAACGACCCGCTGACGTACGAACACGCGCTCGCCTACTCGAATGCCGAACAGCGCGCGCGCATTCACTCGTCATGGGCTCTTCAACAACGTCCCCAGAAGGAAATATCCATGTCTGTCGAGATTGACGAGGACGAATTCGCCAACGACGCCGAGGTGCGCAATTGCCTTCTCTCGCCCGAGGAAGCGCAGATCAAGGAAATGATTTGGGTCAACCAGAATAAAGAGTGGCTGCGTCAACACCAAGAAAAAGTGTTTCGCCGCAAAGTCGAAGCGGAGCGGCCCAAGCAAACGCGTCGCCGCAGGAAGCGCGCGCGCATCGGCGAAGGCCAGACCAGTCCGGCGAGCTCAGCTGCCGAGGCCGCCGTCAGCGTCGCCAAGGACCGCGCCTGGTCGAAACGTATCAATTACGATGCCATTCGGAGCATCTTTGATGTTCCGGATGCTGGTGGGCTTGGATCTGCTGCTACGAGCCGCAAGACGAGCTTGGAGGGTAGTACCCTCGGTGGCGACGATGACGACGACGAGGCGCCGGAGGATAGTGACGCGGGCGACGACGATGGTCAAGATGACGCGACTGGGCACCACCAAGGCGACTACGAGGGGTTTGCGGAAGATGATGACAATCCTGATTTGGATGCAGAATTTGGCTTGGACGACGACTAATGATGGTTTGTTACGGGCTGGGTTTGGCGTTTACTCTTGGAGTGGAAGAATACTTTGGGATATAGCTACGTGCAAGGTCACTCACTATTAGACATGGACTATGCGATGCAGAAATTTTCATCAATGCACAATTATAGATACACACCTTGTTCTACGCTTCTCGCTGCATTAATTCGCATTGGACGCGATGCGCATCTTGACCTCGCTCCAGTAGGTCTCACGCTTGGCCGCCCTCAGCCTCTTGCCGTACCAAATAACGGGCAAAAAGATGCTGCAGATGGCGAGCGCGACAAAGGCGACGCTGATGAAGCAGTTTTGCAGCCCGAGACCATCCAGCCAGGGCGTGATGCCGTAGGAAATGGCAAAACTCATGGTGTTGCGAACGAGGATGAGGGTGACGAGTGCGTCGCCGGAAATCTCGCGAAAGGAGTCGACGAGGTAGGCGATGGCGAGGGTGATGCCGACGCAGCTGCAGAGGGCGAGAATGGCCATGGCGACGATGAGACCGAACCAGTGGATGCCGTGCGCGGCCTGTGTGTTTGTTAGCTGCGATGTTGTTGTGAAGATGAAGTCAATAGTGAAGAAACGTACTCCCACACCCCAGAGGATGAGACCAGCTGGAGCAAGAATAGCCGCCGTGGAAAAGAGCCACAAGCGCTGCTCGGGCTCGTACACGCCGCGGTTGCGACGCGCCATGCGGATGACGAACCAGTCGGAAAAGACGCCCGTGTAGGCGGCGCCGAGGATGACGCCGACGATGCAGGACAGGTACGAGAGGCCGACGATGCTCGGCTGGAAGTGGTAGGGCGGGCCGCCGAGGATGATGGAGGCGGTGGCGTTGAAGATGTTGAACCAGATGAGGTACGTGCCGTAGGCGAAGCCCGAGTAGAAGATGGTCGGCCACGAGAGGTAGCGCAGCGCCTGCCACGCGCGCCGGTGCATCAGAAAGGGCTGCTTCTTGTCACCGGTGCTGAACAGGGCGAGCTTTTGCACAAACGTCTTTTCGGGGGGGTAGTGCGTGTCGATGCTGCCCGCGCTGCCGCTGATGTTGTCAGCGTACCCTGCTGCTGCTGCTGCTGCTGCTGCCACCATCTCGGCGCTTTTTTTCACGGGTGATGAGGAAGAGGCGGCGGCTTCCTCGTCAGCCACAGACGCGGCGTTGTAGATGATGCCGACGCTGCTGCCGCGGGAATAATTGGTTTCTTCCATGAAGAAGAAGAGGAAGAGGAAGCTGGCGGCGGAGAAGAGGCCCATGATGTAAAAGGGCCAGCGGAAGCCGAGGCCGTCGCTGATGAAGCCGCAGAGGACGGGCGCCAGGTAGTTGGAGCCGGCGAGCATAAAGGCGTACCAGCCCATGTAGGTGCCGCGCTCGTGCGCAAAGTAAATGTCGGTGATGGACGTTTCGGGCAGCGACTCGATGGGCGAGGCGACGAAGCCGGTGACGATGTTGCGAGCGATCCACTGCCCGCCGCCCTGGGCGTGGGGGCTCCAGAACGAGATGGCCTGGAGGGGGGGTTTAGTAGACTGACATGTTGACTGACATGTTTCTTGAAGCGAAAAGGGAGGATGAGGGTGAGGTGCGACGCACGACAATGCCTAGCATCGAGGCGAGGTAGGTGAAGCGCTTCCCATACTGCAGCGCAAAGGGCTGCCAGAAGAGCAGGGACCAGCCCAGGAGTAGAAACATGTAACCCGTACCGGCATTTAGATCGCCCACTGTGTAGAATCGGTGAGAAATGAAATCGCCAAGTGAGCGCCGTGGGGTTGAATGAACCCCTGGGGACGGAACCTACCAGTGACGCCGAGAGCGCTTGACAGCGGCACCAAGACGGAGTATACAACGGAGAGAGCCATGCCGTTGAATAAGACAAATCTATGAGACACAGGGGGGAACGAGTAAACAATGTGAGACTTGCTGTTTTGCCAGAAACCTCTACGCGCTTGGTGCGTGGGGGAGAGAAAACTCACACCATGAGACAGATGAGATGGAGGCGTTTCCGGCCGACGGACCAGTTGAGAGGGTCGTTGGGATCTCGCGACGGCGTCGGCACCAGGATAATGTCCCGGCTATCGCTTGCGTGCTGCGTGGCCACCGTGTGCTCGAGGTCGACCAGGAGCACGGTGCCGGGAATCTGCGACTCGTCCATGTCTGTTGCGGCGGCGGTGGTGGTGGTGGTGGCCGCGTCTACGTGAGGGCTCATGGTGGCGCTAACTCGCAGGATTGGCGAGTCAGGTAACTTGGTGCGTGGGATGTGAAGAAGAGTGAGAGATTGGGCTGCAGCGGGTGGTAAAGGGTTTCCTTTGTAAAAGGTAGCTTGTGTAGCTTTGCGCTTGGGGATGGATTGATTAGTTAGTAGTTGGTAGTAAGTTATTGGTGACAGGAGATGATGATAATAAAAGACAAAAGGGGTTTCGTGCAGTAGACTTCCTTGCTTGCTTCAGAGTCTAGACGAGTCAGGTTCAAACAAATATTCTGAGAGGGTGAGCATCCGTGCCACGCAACAATGCCGTTGAAGAATGATGAGAATATATTGTTTTTAAAGCTGCCGCCTCAACATCTACTCGTCGTTTCCTATCTCGTTGTTGATGGGCTGCTTCCGAGCGCGGCGACCAAGTAGCTAGCTTATCAGCCAAGGCTAACAAGAAAAGCGCCGACAGAACACTGGAGGGGGGACCCGTGGCCTGGGACGCGGAGCAACTCTTGTCCCCCCCAAAAAAAACAGGCCCCTGGGGATGATTTCCTGGGGGTGGAGAGCATAACGTTGAACAAAGGCCTATAGGCTATCTCTGGTAGTAATCGCAGGGATATGTATAAATCGCCAAAAGAAAAAAAAAAGGCTGCGATTTTGAGGGGACAGCCAAGACGCCAACGCGACGCCACGGGTCGGCACTTGGGCTGTGTACAGTATAACCCTTGTTTTTTATACCGCATCTACTTTAGACCCACTTTCTGCCCCGCATATCACTAATTGCGTTATTTATACCTCAGTAGAGCGGAATAACATTACTCTAGCGGCTAAAGTAGCTCTAGCTAATTAAAAATTTATATATATTATAATATTAAAGCGTCTAATTTACTAAATTAGTAAATTAATAAGATTAACTTAATTAGTAACTAGATTAGTATCCTATATAATTTCGATATAAAGATAAATAGTCTTACTAATTCTCTATTAAATAAATTTAACTATAAGTAACTATAATTTTTCCTAATTAAATACCTTATTTTTTAAACCTCTACTATTATAACACATTAATTACCCTAGAAGTACTAGCCGCTATATCCTATTACGCCTCTAGTATATATATATACCCTTACTATAGAATTTCTATATAAAGGTACCTCTAACCTCTTATAGCTAGGACTTATAGAGGCCCTAGACGCCCTAGAGCCTCTTATAGCCTAAGCCCTAAAGCCTCTTATAGCCCTACCTAAGTAATTTAAACTCTATTACCTTAATAATAATAATAGTGACTTTAAGATAATAGATATAAGGGTAATTACTACTATAGATAAATGGTATTTTCCCTAATATTAATTAGAACCTATATACCTAATATCTCTTTAGCCGTAAGTAGATTAAGGCACGCCTCGCCGCTAAGGTTACCTCTTACTAGACTACCTATAATAATAGCCTTTAAATTCAAGCCCTCCACTAAGTGGCTAAGCTCTCTATAAGCTATATTACAGCGGGTCTTAGTCTAACTATATCACAGCATAGCCGCGTTATAAGTAAGAGAATGTAGCTATAAGCCTATAAGGCTAGGAAGCTAGGAACCTTAGTATTATAAGATAGTTAGGGTAAATAAGGGTCTATATATAATAAAGGAGGATATAGCTATAAAGCTATAAGGTCCCTATATAGATTAAGTAAGGGGGATTCTTATTAGTAAATAATAAAGTTATATTATTATAATATAGCTATTTATTAAGATCTCCTTTATTATTTCTTTTATACTAGTTACTATTTAATAGATTATTTATTATTATTATAAAAAAAGTAAAAGAACTAATAAAAAGATCTAAAATACTTCTAAAAACTATATATATATAAAAGGTTATTATAACTTCTTTATAAGTTAGTAATAAAACTATTATAAATAACTTTTTATTTTTATTAAAATAAACTAAAAGAGGGTAATAATTATTAGATTATAATATTATCTTATAAACCTTAGTTAATATAAGTAATAATTAATTTATATTAATTAATAAAGTTATAAAGATATTACTTTTAAATTATAATAATAAAGTAATATTAAAG
>JAEIJG010001077.1:0-14472 GCA_037289395.1 Beauveria scarabaeidicola
TTTAGTCTTTTAATAACTAGTATAATAAGCACTAGCTTTTATAACTAAAGATCCTTTTTCTTATTATTCTTTAAGAAGGTTAGCTATAAGGTATTAAAGGTTAAAAGTAACTAAGGTAATTCCCTAAGCTCTTAATACCCTAATTAGGGCTTATTAGTATTCTAACTATTAGTTAAAGGTATTACTAATAGCTTTTAGGTATTAGTTAACTTAGTTAATATTACTAATAGTAACTTTAATAAGGTTTAGTTAGGCTAGGTAGCTATTAAAGTTACTATTAAAGGCTTTAAGAGTACCCTTATAGGAGTTAAAAGAGAGATTATAGAAGTTACTATATAATTAAGATTATTAGATTTTAGCGCTAGTACTATATTACTAAACTAGAAGGTTAAAGGCTTAATTTAGTTTAGTATACTAGCTAATAGTAGCTATAGGCCCTTCTATATAATTATTCCTTATTAGGAGTAGTAGTATAGCTTATTCTAAGTTATTAAAATCCTTTAATATTAATAGTTTTTTAAGAAAGGATATAATATTTATAGCTCTTAACTATATCTATAAAGCTTATTACTATAGGTTAAAGTTTTTAAGTCCTTTAAGCTTCTAAAGGTTCTAAAATCTATAAATTAATTTAGCTAGTTTTTTAACTATAGCTTTATTAATCTAAAAAGTAATAAGAGGTACTAGGGGCGGTAGTATTAGAGGAGTTAGAGTTAAGCTTACTATAGTAGATAGCTATTAAATTAATATAGTAAGATTATTAATCTAAGTTAATAGGTTCTTAACTAGAGTTTATTACTACTAGAGCTTAGTTTAGATATTCTAAGTATTAAGTTCTTTAATAGCTAGGATAAAAGTAGAGGTATTATTACTTCCTCTAGCTAGTTACTTAAATTAGTAATCTATTCTATTAGAATATTAGTAGTAGAGCTAATAAAGAGTGTAGATAGTATAGTAGTGTGTTTACTTAAAGATTTTAGTTTTAAAAGATATAGTAATATTACTTATCTCTTTTTTATAGATAGCGTAGTAGTATATCTATACTATAGATAGTGTAGTAGTGTTATCTACTAAAGGTCTATCTTAGTATTTCTCTATAAGAAGAATCTCTTTTTTAGAAGTCTATCTATACCTTCTAGGCTTATAACCTATTATAATTATAAGTAGGTATATAAAAGTAAGATTATAGGTAAAGATAGATTTAGATAGAAGAGAGTAATATAGAGAAGTAGTTAATAAAAGACTATATTATTAATCTTATTATTTTATCTTCTATCTAAGAAGAATTATAATTATTTATAAAGAAAAAGAGATAAAAGTAATACTTAGAAAAAACTCTATTAAATTTAGAATCCTCCTCTTATATCCCACTATATATAAGATATTAGCTAATATAGTTACCCCTTAAGTTTTAGTATAGCCTTAGTGTGGTTTTAGCTATTTTAGTAGCCCTAGTAGCCCTATAGGGGCTATAATAGCCCCCTAGTGGGTTTAGTGGTCTTATTATAGTTTTAGCGCCCCCTTAGCGCCTTTAGTAGCTCTATAGAGGTCTCTAATAACACTACTAAACTCAGTAGCTTGTGTAGAGTCCCTGTAAATGACCTACTTTTAACAGAAGTATAGTCCTTAGTTACTATTATCTTTCTACTATTAGATTTAAGTATAAAGCTACTTAAACTACTTCTCTTCTAATACCTTAAACTATATAATAACTAATAAGTTATAAAAGGCTTCTAGCTAGTAAATTATAATAAGATATATACTATAAGCTTATTATTTAATATATCCTTTTAGGTCTTTAAGTACCTATAGCTTAGTAACTTACCCCTTTTAAATAATTTAGATTAACCTATTAGGTTCTAAGGTAATTTAATAGCTATTAAAAGTTAAGGGCTTCCCTTTAATAAGGAATTCCTTTAGTTTTACTATTAACTTTACCTTCTATAGCTTAGCTTCTTTTAGGTCACTAAAGGAGATATTAGAGAGGCTAATTATATTATCTATCTATATTCTAATAATACTAAATTCCTTACTAAAGGTAACTAGTAGGTAGGGGTTATATATTAAGACCTCTATCTTTAAGCATTCTTAGTAGTATACTAAGTATATTACCTACTAGTAGGTACTACTCTTAGTAATACTATATAGGGGCTTTAGAACCTCTATAATTATTCTTAGTAAGTATAGTAAGTATAAGCCTTCTAGGACTTAGGCTAGGATAGTATATTATAAGTATATTATTAACTAAATATAGGCTTATATAATATCTTTATATTAGAAGGCGTAGCCTTATTTTATAAAGGTTAGTACTAGGGTAAAAACTAATTACTAGTTTATCTTCTATATTATTAGTAACTAGGTTAATAATAAGTCCTTAGCTTTATTATTAAAGCCTTAGACTATAAGTCTTAATTTCTTATAAGGCTTATTAGTACCTTTATTCTTAATCTTATATACTATTTAAGTCTTAAATATCTTACTATAGTGCCTTTAGGGGTTAAACTAAGTAAACCTAAAGATACTATAAGATAATAGGTTACTAATCTCTTTTTATAATAAGGCCTAGAATAGTACTTTAGGGGTTTTAATTAGGCCTAACTTCTAAAAAGTAACTATAAGGTCTATATTATAGTATTCCTTTATAAATAAGAAGACCTATAAGCTCTAAAATACCTTCTAATATAATACTAGCTAGTACTTCTAGTATATCTTAATATAAGGATTTAATATACTAGGGATTAGGCTCTAAGAGGGAGTTAGGGGATATATAGTAGCTAGGGCTACTTTAAGGGGTTAATTAGTAATAGTAAGTACTATATTCTTTATAAAGGAATCCTCTAGTAAGTTTTCTTCTATAGAAGAATTATTAGGGGTATTAATTAAGGCGTTAGGGGTATTATTATTATTAGAGAATTTAGTTAGTTCTAGGGTATTATATAGTTTATCTTTAGAGGTTATATTATCTTCTTAGCTACTAAATTTATCTTTATTAATATCTTTAATATCTTCTAGTTATTAATTAATAAGAAAGGGTTATATTATAGTTAAATAAAAGACTATAAGGCTACTAGGTAACTTTACTATATAATTTTTATCTTCTATTATAACTAATTTATAAAGGCTAGTCTAGCCTTCTCTTTCTTATTAGATATAGATATTTAACTATAATAAAAAGTAATATAAAGAGATTATATTAGGGCTATTCCTTATCCTTAATATATCTTATACTTAACGCTTTACTAGTGCTTTTTATACTCTAGCTATTACCTTTTAGAGGGCTAGAGTACGCTTAGTAACTATTAGGTATAAGGGGGAGTTAGTAGATATTCTAGGGTATATACTAAAGACTAATAAAGTAGGTACTAATCTATTTAGTCTAGTAGTATTATTAATAGCTTTTACTACTATCTATAGATACTAGGGCGCTATAGTATAGCTACTAGACTCTTCTTAGATAATCTTATATACTCTTTAGAAGGGGGTATAGTATTATTCTATAAGACTAATACTATTATAGGCTTCTATAGGTACTTACTATACTTATATATATAGCTTCCTAGTATATTCTTTAAATTTAGTAGATATAAAGTTACTACTAGTGTTATAGATAATCTATTCTAGCGGGCTAAGGTAAGTATTAATCTAGTAGGTTTAGAAGGCTTCCTAGAGGGACTTAGTGGTTTTAAAAGGGCTTCTAGAGGGGTTCTTAATAAACCTAGCTACCTAGAAGTAGGTTATAGTATTAATAATATAGAGGATAGGCTTACCTTCTAAGAATATTATATTAATAATAATCTTATAATTAAACTTTTAGTTATCCTTTAGGGTAAATTAGAACCTTCTAGGGGCTTTAGTATTTAGCTAATACTACTTATAGACCTCTATTAGGTATACTAGTATCTCCTACTTAAATTCCTTACTAGTATATTCTAGGGTAAGTAAGTCTTATTATAGAAGGGTGCCTAAAGCGCTTATATAAGCGCTAAAGCTTAACTTTTATTAGCTAGAAGGTAATAGCTTTAGTAGTATAGATTAACTACTAGGGATATCCTTAGTACTTTATAAGAGGGATATAGGTCTCTCTATAGATAAGCTAGTTATTAAGGTTATTAACCTATATTCCTAGTTTATCTATATCTTATAATAAGAGGAGAAATAATATAGTAGTAGGTAGTACCTAGAATATCACTAGTCTAAAGACTATAAGTACTATAATCTTACTAAGAGATATAGTAGAACTAGTATTAAAGTATATAATAGTTAAGATAGTACTCTTAACTACTTAGAGGTTTAACTAAAGGCATATTAGTGCCTTTACTTAAAGGAGGCTAGTATTACTAGTACCTATAGTACCTATATCTAGTATTATTCCTCTAAAGGTATACTCTAAATAGTAATCTTTATAGGTAAAGGCGCTTAAGGAGCCTTTAGAGAGATCCTTATAAGTAAGGGCATACTAGATAAAGCTATTAGTAAGGACTTAGAGGATAGCCTATATATCTTATACCTTAGTAGCTATAAAGCTTTCTATAGCGCTTATAAAGAATATCTTATAATAGTCTTTATTAATAAAGAGGTTATTATTAGAAGGTTTATTTTCTAATTTAGGGGAGTTATTATTAAAGGGTTTAGTGCCTTTAATAGTAATAAGGAATACCTAGAATTTCTTTATAGAAGGCTTCTTTACTATTTTCTACTTATTTTAGATAGCCTTTACTTTCTAATATTCCTTATTAATATACTAGATTAACTAATAGCCTTCTTTCTTATAAATAAAATACTTCTTTCTAGTACTTTTAGTAGGTATAGCTATTTTTTATAGTAGTTAGGTATTATAGAATTTATAGTTAATAAAGAATTACTAGTAGGGATAATAGGTATATTTATATATACTAATTAATTATTATAATAAGCTAATAAGTTCCTTATAACTTATTAATAAGTATATAAATATAGTAGAGTAAGTATAGTTATTAAGTATAGTACTTTTTAGCGCCTAATATATCTTAGCTAGTAAGGTCTTACTTTCTTCTTTTAAAAATAGCCCTTAATATAATAGCTATATTTTCTTAAGTAGCTATTTAAGGTAGTCTATAATAGACTATTTAAGGTACTCCTTAATTAGCTAGTTTAATAATAGCTTCTACTACTTATTTATATAGTTATTAATTACTATCTAAGGCTTAAATTAAGTATAGACCTTATAAACTATTTATTAATAGGTTATTTATTAGTTAGTTAAAGTATAGATATAGTAATTATAGGTAATTCTAGTAAGTATAATAGGGAATACCTAAGATAATTTAGTCTTAAGAAGGTTAACCTATTAGTAGTAGTTAAAAAAGTCTCCTAACTTTATTTAAAGAAAGTAATACTACTTCTTAGAGAACTTATTAGTATCTTTATAACTATAAGAGATTATATCTAGCTACTTTAGTATAATTATATTAAAGTCTAATAGCTAGCTATTATAAGGAGTATTCTTTTTATTAGGGAAGTTATTATAGCTATTATACTAGCCTAGAGGACCTCTTAGGGGACCTAGGGGACCTAGGGGTCCTAGGGGCGTTAGATTACTATACTCTTAAGGAGTATAAGGCCTTCCTAAGCGGTTACTTCTAGGTATAATAGGGGGATTTAGTGGCTACCTTAGTAGCTACCTTAGCGGCTACCTTAGTAACTATAGTAGTCTTAGAGACTTATTATTATTACTATTATCTTTATTAGGGTTATTATTACTAGATATAATAGCTATATATTAGTAACTAAGACCTAGATAGGTCTCTTAATAGATATTATTATAGAGGGGTTTAGGGGATATAATAATCTCTTTAGGCTTAATTCTTAAGGAGTTCTTTAGGTATATACTAAGTGCTTTTATTAAGGGATTAAGAGTATTAAATTCTTAGCTTAATAATATAATTCTAATAAGTTATATAAAAAAAGTTCTAAAATAGTTAAAGAATTAGATATTAGACTATTAAGTATTAAAAAACCTAGTATCTACTTATTAGCTTATTAGTTAAAATAGATACTTAATAAGACTAGCCTAAGACTAGGGATCTTATTAGATATTAAGGTTTATCTTATATTAGTTAGGGATAGATTCTTTAGGAAGTTTAATAAAGAAAAAGGGGTACTTATAGCTTAGGGTTATAATCTTAAAGGGCTTCTAAGCTAAGGCCTAGACTCTATTACTATAAATAGGGTTACTAGAGTATTAGGGCTAAGGATTTATTATATATCTTATATAACTAGGCGCCCCTCTTACTATATATTTATATATAAGGGTATCTAATAGGTTAAGTCTAAGGACTAGGGTATAGGTATTAGCGGGGATAGGTGTTAGGGGAGAGACTAAGATAGGTACTAGGGTAGGGGTAGTAATAGGAGTAAAGGGAATAGAAGGTTTATTATATAAGGTGGTTAGTATAAGTAAGGCTATACTATCTCCTAGGCGTTTAAGTATAGTAGGGGCCTTTTCTTTATCTAGCTTTATCTTAGTAGGTTCTTAAGAGATTATTACCTAGATTATATAATAGATATACTAGCTATAGGTAGTATATATTAGAATCCTTACCTTCTATAATACCTTTTAGAAGATCTATAGAAGGTCTTAGTTAATAAGCTTTTACTAGTTAACTCCTTAAAAGCTAAAGTCTTTATAGAGGTTATACTACTAGTAAACCCTAGTCTTCTTCTAATACTAATTATATATAAGGGTATATATAATAATTTAATTAGCTATAAAGGCTATTAATTTACTTATACTAATAATATCTTAAGTATACTTATAGGGCTAGTACTTATTCTAGTCCTTAGAGATAATACCTTCTAGGCTAATAATTATATTAAGGATATTTAATTTACTAAAGATTAATAATTAGCTCTTAATAGACTTAATAAGAGAGATAAGCTCCTTATTATTAATAGACTTTAGGGAGGCTATTATAGTGCCTAGTTAGTTATAGCTAGGGGTAGGGGATATCTTTAAGTTAAAGGGCTTTACTTACTTATTTAAGATAAGAGTAAGGAAAGACTAAGTTATAGTTTTATCTAGGTTAAGTAACTATAGCTATAAGCTAGGGGGCTTCTTCTACTTACTAAGGAAATCTATTAGTATAGATATCTTAGGTATAGTCTATAATAAAGTGGGTTATTTCTTAGGGCTTAGTGGCTCTAAAGTTATTAGGGGAAAGAAGAGATAGAAGAAAAGGAGAGGGGAAGAATAAAGGGAATCTAAAATCTTATTATAAATCTATAGTTAAGTCCTTATAGGTTAACTACTAATTAGTATTAAGATTATAAGTATCCTAATTAGATAATAAAAGTAGAAAAAGGCTTCTTAATTAATTAAGTGTTTATAGGTATATAAAAGGTTATATAGTATAATACTTAGCTTTAATTATATTAGGTATAGCTCTCTAAGTATAAGATATTAGTTATAACTTATATTATATTTATTATATTTAAATCTAACTAAGTAGAGTTATTAAATTATATAGTAAAGAATAGAGTAAAAGATCTAAATATAGAATAAGGGAATAATTACTATAGGTATCTACTATATAGAAAGTAATAGTGTAATTAACTATATTAAATAACTAAAAATAAAGATAGTATAATTAATTACTATTAGTCTAAGTAATTATTAATAAGCTAGGCGGCTTAACTAACTATAGCTAGGTGATGCCTCTAGTATCGTAACACCTATATATAGCGCCTATAACACTATAACTCACTAAGTATAGCGCTATAAGCTACTAATTAGCGCTACTAATTACCTATAATAAGCTAGTAGCTAGTAGAGGTATAGGGTAGGTTACTACCCTATACTGAAAATTTTTTATATACTATAAAATTAGTATATAACGCTTATATAAGCTTATATATAACACCTATAACACTATAACTTACTAAGTATAGCGCTATAAGCTACTAATTAGTGTTACTAATTATTTATAATAAGCTAGTAGCTAGTAGAGGTATAGGGTAGGCTACTACCCTATACTAACTAGTATAATACTACCCTATATTAATATAAATAAGTTAGTCCCTTAGCTAACTAGAGGGAGTATTAAAAGTAAGTTATCTATAAAGACTTTATATAAGTTACTAAGTCTAGTAGTATTATTAGAGACCTCTATAGAGTTACTAAAGGCGTTAAGGGATATTAAAACTATAATAAGACTACTAAACCTACTAAGGGGTTATTATAGCCCCTATAAGGCTACTAAGGCTACTAAAATAGCTAAAACTATACTAAGGCTATACTAAAACTTAAGGGGTAACTATATTAGCTAATATTTTATATATAGTAAGATATAAGAAGAGGATTCTAGATTTAATAGAGTTTTTTCTAAGTATTACTTTTATCTCTTTTTCTTTATAAATAACTATAATTCTTCCTAAATAGAAGATAGAATAATAATATTAATAATATAGTCTTTTATTAATTACTTCTCTATATTACTCTCTTCTATTTAAATCTATCTCTACCTATAATCTTACTTCCACATGCCTACTTGTAATTATAATAAGTCTTCTATTTAAGACTAGGTGAGTAGTTAATAGGATTACTAAGCTATATAGTTACTATTAGTAGATATATAGATAGAAGTAATATATAGAATAATTAATTCTCTCCTACTAGCTAGAATTATTAGGCTACTTAAGTAGTTATATATTACTTATATAAGTATTACTATTACTAGTAATATATATAATAGAATAAGTATAATAAGTGCTTAAGGTAAAAGAGAAAAGGTAATATCCTTATTACTAAAATAATTAAATAAAATATCTAATTTATTATCAGGGCCTAGACAGCGTATAGTAAGGAAGAGGCACCGAGAGCATAGGTAGCTCGTGGCGGGGACGTAGGGCACGAGCATAGACATAAGGCTTAGTCACGTAAGGAGTATATAAGTACTTAGTTATATTATTAATATAACTAAGTATTAATAAAGTAATAATAATTCTTATAACTATAAGTAACCTACCTTTATATATAGCTAAATATAAGTACTTTTCTTATTATAACCTTATAAGATTATTATTATAAACCTATCTAATAAGCGAGAAGACTATAATAAAATTACTATAGCTATATATAGTAGATAATAGTAAAGAACTACTAATAAAGAAAATATAATAATATAAGATTTTATTAGGGAGTATATTAAAAGAATACTTTAAGATATTAGTAATATATCTTTAGTAATAAAGGTCTTAAGTAACTTAAGGATAATTAATAATACTCTTATAGAGGAGGAGTTATAAAGCTACCTTATATAGGTAGCTAGTATATAGTAATATAAAAAAATAATAAAGTTATTATAGAAGGCTAAAAAGGAGGAGGATATTATACTTAGACTAGATTTTAAAGTACTACTAAAAAAGGAAAAATAAAAGAATATAATAATAATATAACTTCCTAGTATATATTTTAAAGGGAAATTATATATTAAGTATTAAAACTTTCTAATAATACTTTAAACTTATTTTAAAGTAAATATAGATAATTATATAAAAAACTAAGAAAAGGTAATATATATAGCTTTTTACTTATAAAAAGAGGCTTAGAAGTAATAGAGTAGCTACTTTAAAGATACCTTAATAGGGAAGTATAAGGGTTTTATATAAGAGGAATTTTATATATAATATAAAAATAAACTAAAAAGTAAAGATATTAGGGCTTAAAGGGTAATATAAGTACTTATTATATATTAATAAAAGGACTTTAAGTTAGTAAGAGAGTACCTTTAATATTTTAAAGATATAGTACTAAAGCTATTAGATATATTAGCTTTAAGTATAAAGATAATATAAGTAATAAAGTATATATAAGAGTAAATTAAGATAGCCTTAAGTAGTAATAATATACCTATAATATAGAAGCTACTAAAGTCTTAGGTAAAAAATATAGAGAGAGTAGTAGGTATAATATACTAGACTAGAAGAATAAGGATAATAAGGCTACTATAAGGGACCCTATAAAGACTAGTAATACTATAAGGAGGCACTAGTAATATTATAAGATATTTTAAGTATAAAGAGGTAGGATATATTTAGAGGGACTATATAATACCTTACTACTTAATCTATTAATATTAGTTATATATAATAATAAGGTATATAGATAGTAACTCTACTTTACTTAAATAAATAATAAGTAATAAACCTTCTATAATACTATGATAAACGGGGAGAACCACTAGAAAACCCATAGCAATAGGGCGCTATATATAAGAGCTTCTATAATCTATAATATAATAAAAGGTTATTATCCCTCTAAGGGCTAGTATATATATATAAAATAATTAAAGTTAGTTTAATTAGGAGTATTAAATTATTAGAAATATAAAAATTATAAAGGAGAAAGATATAGTTATATCTAGCTTAAACGTAGAAAAGTTACTATAGGAAGTAATATATAGTTAATAATTAAAAGAACGTCTAAATAGGGTCCTAATTATAAGGTTAATATTAGAAATAAAATATAAAAAAAGTAAAAAAGTTATTTTTATTATTTTTAGAGGAGGCGCGCTCTTTTATTAGTAGTGCCTATTACGTAGTGTACTATAGGGATTATTTTCAGACCTAATATAATACTACTAAATAATATATTAGTAAAGTAAGTAAGATTAGAAGATTAAGATTAATAAGAAGTTTACTACTAACTATACTTAAAGAAGGAGATTATAATAAAGATATATTAAAGATAAAGCTAGGAAATTATATTAGTTTTCTTAGATATAAGAAATAACTTTAATATAATAGATAAAAATCTAGTAACTAAAGATTAAATTTAAGAGCTAGATATAATAAACTTACTAATAAATCCCCTTAAGTTAGTAAAGTCTTATTATATATATAAATAAATAATAAAGATATTATAGATTATAAATAACTTAGGTATTAGGAGAGAGTAATAAATACTATTTATAATTATAAATACCTTATTATAAATAATATTAGGCCTATAATAGTATATTAAAGAGAATATTATATAGTAATATAGAGAAGGGAAGTAGAACTTTCTTATTTAATAAAGAGATATTAAGTTAGTTATAAGCCTAAGAGAACTTTATAAAGTAACTAAGGAGGTAAAGATATATATAATAATAGTAAAAGAATTAGAAGAGAAGGGGAAGGAAAGAGATAAGGAGGTAGTAATCTTAAAAGAATATTATAACTTTAGCTAGGTATTCTTAGTAAAAGAGGTAGTAAAGTTACTAACTCTTAATAAACTAATATATATAATTAAGATTAAAGATAAGAAGATACCCTTATAAGGACCTATCTATATACTTTTTATAAAGGAGCTAGATAAACTTTATAAGTTTATAAATAAAGGACTAAAAAGAAGTTAGATTTATTAGTCTATAAGCCTAATAAGAGTACTTATACTATTTATACTAAAGAAAGGAAATAAGCTATAATTATATATTAACTACTATAGGTTAAACTAGGTAACTTATAAGAACTATATACTATTATTATTAATTATAGAAATCTTAGATTATATTAAAGGAGTAAGAGTCTATATAAAGCTAGATATAAAAGATACCTATAAATAGCTATATATCTATAAAGGTAATAAGTAGAAGATAGTATTTTACTATTATTATAGATACTTTAAGTATATAGTCTTATTATTTAGATTAATAAGGGCACTAATATTATTCTAAGAATATATTAACTATATACTATATAAAGAAATTAATTATATCTATATAATATACTTTAATAATATCTTAGTATTTAGTAAGGATATTATAGAGTATATATAGTATATCTACTAGGTGTTAGTAAAGCTTAGAAAAGTGTCACGGCATAGCTATGTTATAAATAAGAGAATATAGCTATAAGCCTATAAGGCTAGGGAGCTAGGAACCTTAGTATTACGAGATAATAGGGGTCTATATATAATAGGGGAGGATATAGCTATAAAGCCACGAGGTCCCTATATAAACTAAGTAAGGGGGATTCTTAGTAGTAAATAATAGAGTTATATTATTATAATATAGCTATTTATTAAGATCTCCTTTATTACTTCCTTTATATTAGCTACTATTTAATAAGTTATTTACTATTACTATAAGAAGATAAAAGAACTAGTAAAAAGATCTAAAATACCTCTAAGAACTATATATATATAAAAGGCTATTATAACTTCTTTATAAGTTAGTAATAAAACTACTATAAATAACTTTTTAGTTTTATTAGAATAAACTAAAAAAGGGTAATAGTTATTAGACTATAATACTATCTTATAAGCCTTAGTTAATATAAGTAGTAACTAATCTATACTAATTAATAAAGCTATAAGGATATTACTTTTAAATTATAATAATAAAGTAATATTAAAGTAAATATATTATAAGTAGAAGGCTAAGAAGAGAAGGAGCCTAATTAAGAGGATAGAAAAGGGTAAGGATATAAAGCTCCCTAATAAGCTACTCTTTAATAGTAAAGAGAAAGTACTTTTAAAGTAAGTTTATAATAAGGAATAAGGAAGTAAGATTAATATTTAATATTTTACCTTTAAGGCTAAAAGTATAATTAACTTTTAGATATTTATAATAAACTTAGATATAATTTTTATAATAAGACCTTATAAGTTTATAATAATATAATAATAAGTTATTTATATAAGCTAGTACCTTTAAGGTAAATTAAAGTAATAATAGACTTAATAGCTAACTAATAATATAAATAGTAAATTTATTAAGGTATAATTATAAGCTTAATTTAAGGAATAGATATAATTAGAAATAGGTAATAAGTATATTTATAGCCTTATAGTATTTATAGACTTAGATTATATATAATAAGTAAAGAACTAGTTATTTAGGTAATTCCTAAGGAAGTAAGAAAATAAGGAATTAGAAATAATAAACTAGCTACTAACTAATATATATATTAATTTCTTCCTTAACTAACTATAACTAGTATTTACTAAAGAGATTTTACTAAATAGGCCTCTAAGCTTATAAGAGTAGTTAGTAAGTTATAAATATATAGTAGACTTATAGAAAACTTATAAAAGCTAAAGAGGCTAAAGTAATAAGAATAAACTAAGTAGAGGACTATATTAACCCCTATAAGACTATAAAGTTAGTAGTAATTATACTTAGATATTAAGATAAGATAAGGCTATAAGGTTATTATATAATCCTAGTAAACTAGGTTATTAGAATTATAGTAGTATATATAGATAAAAAGATTATACTATACTAAGAAAAGACCTAAGTATTAGAACTATAAGCTTATTATATAAGGAGTATAAGGTTAATATATATCTAGAAGGGCTAGAACTAGGATATTAGAAGTATAGTAGGGACTATTACTAATTTAAATATAAGGCCTTAAATTATATAATATACTAATAATAAAGGTATACTATAAAGAGGTATAGTAAGAGGCGCCTAACCTAGTTATAGGAATAGTAAGAAGGGCGCTAGGAGGATATAAGAGAGTAGTAATAAGATATAACCCTAGCTACTAGACCTAACTAAGAAACCTAGGTAGTATATAAGGTATAGGAAGATAGTTATAACTTAATAAAAAATAATATTCTTATAAGAACTATATACTTATAACTATTAAGCTACTATATTACTATAAAAGCTATACTAGACTTAAGAAGTAATAGAAATATTATCTATAGCTATATTATAGGTATAGTTTAATTAGAACCACTAAGCTAAGATACTACTATAGCTAATAATAGGCCCCTTAAATTACTTAACTAGCTAAATATAGTTATAAAATTTATAAATAACTAAAGAGTAATAAAGATATAATAAATTTATATTATAGTTATAAACTTAGGAGCTAATAATATATTATTAGGGGCATTATAGTAATATAATATAGACCTAAATATATTATTTATATATAATTACTAGAATTATTACCTTACTATAAAAAGTATATAGCTTATAAAGAGTATATAAGTATATTATAAAGTGACTATATAAGCTAAATATATATTTATAGCTAGTAGAGATAATAAACTATAGGAGCTAGAAGATTAAGAAGATAGCGTATTATAGGTTAGACGTATTAGGTTAGATAATACTAATAATAACCTAGGTATAGGTAAGGTAGGCGCCTAAATATATAGTGAGAAAGCTAAGAAGATACCTCTAAAATATATAGACCTTATAGTAGTCTTCTTTAAGGAAGAAGTATTATAATTACTACTACTAGATAGGCTATAATATATAATTAAATTAGAGGATAATATAGTACTACCTTAGGGACTTATTTATATATTTATACTAAAGGAGCTATAAGAACTTTATAACTTTATAGTAGAAGTATAGAAAAAGAGATAGATTTAGTAATTAATAAGCCTAGTAGGTATACTTATCTTATTTATACTAAAGAAAGGTAGTAAGTTATAAATATATATAGATTATTATATACTAAACTAATAAATATATAAGAATTATATAGTAT
>JAEIJG010001078.1:0-14432 GCA_037289395.1 Beauveria scarabaeidicola
AAGATTAAACTTATAAAATAGGTATAATTATAATCCTATAGCCTTAGTTTAGAGGATATTATATTAGCTTAAGGAGTATTACCTTAATTAAGTTATTATAATAAGTTTTTTAATATTAGTTTATTAATATATAAAGGAAAATAAGGTATTTTTTCTATATAGAAAAAAATTTACTTATATAAGGGTATATTCTTATATAATCTAGCTATTTTAAACTAGTACTAATTTATTTTCCCTTTATTATAAATATTAATAATTATTTACTATATTTCTTAACTAATATAATCTTACTATTTAATTATTATATTATAAATAACTTATTTATAATATAACTATTATACTAGTTTTATTTCTTCTTCTTTAACTATCTTAACTTATTAGTATAATAAAAATAAGTTTAAATTAAGAAGACTTATAGTAGTATTTATATAAATATACCCTTAAGGAATTAATATAATTAGTATATAACTATTTACTAATTATATCTAGAATAATATAACTATAGAAGTAGTTATTCCCCTTTTTATAGTATATATAAGGCACTTTAGCCTCTTCCCTAAAAAGATAAACTAAAATAATATTAATATTCTATAATTATACTAGATTAAGGGTAGACTAGTTATATTACCCTTATTAGCGCTTTAAGTTAAGTTATATTAGTTACTTTAGGGTAGACTCTTTTAGTAATTTATTTATTTATAAAGGGTAAAGCTATTTTATCTTATAAATAGCCTATATAGTTTATTCCTTAGGTATTTTAATTTTATCTATATACTTATTAGTAATATCTAGAGTAATCTTAAGTGTTTAGCCTTAGATTTCTATAATTAATATTATAAGGTAGGCGGTTAGTATAAGGAGGAAAAGAGTAAGACTATACTAATACGTAGGTAATATTATTTTATATATAGTTATATTATATATCCGTATAACGCTGATTAAGTTAGATAGTATACGCTAGGGTAAGCCTAGTAATAGAATTTTTAATTAGGACGAAGGCACCTATAGTCCGCCGTACCGGCAGGGCTGGCGCTCCACTGTTTGAGCCTGCCTCCCTCATCGCCACCTCAACTCATCTCGAAACCCAGAGCAACGTTGCTGTTTACGTGCAGTTCAAATTCAAAACATCAAGGCAAAGCCCCCATAAACGAATTGCAAAGACTATCGCGACAACTTTGTTTATATTTATCGGCTTCTGCTCGTCCATAGGCCACGTGCCTGTCCAGGCCGCGACCACTAACCCACCCTCGCGCCTTCGACCCCTGGAAATCGCTTGCAACGTTGAGAAGGCACACGAAAGATACGATATCCGCCCCTATGCGAGTACGGAAATAGCATTGAAACCAGAGTCAAGGGTAGCTACCCAGCGCGCTCGCGACATGCCGTCACCGACAGACGACGAGATACCGTTCCCGCCGCTGAGTAGCCACCACCGCTCCCACCTCTCGCCCAACGATGCCTGCATGTCGCCCCCGCGTCGGTATGACGGCGGCGGCGGCGACGGCGCGTCCGACTCTGCGATGCGTCTGCGGCGGCTCAATGGCGAACGCAGCGGGAGCCGACGGCGGAAGCGAACCTGGAAGAAGCTCATGTGGGTGAAGCAGTCATGTACGCTTTACCGCGGCCTTCTCTGCTAGCACAAAAAAAAAACCAAAAAAAACATCAACTGACGAGACGGCGCGCGCAGACCCCGACAACTACACCGACCAGGCCACGTTTCTCGAGAACCTGCAGCGCAACCCGCGGCTGAAGCCCTACGACTTTTGGCCGCTCGTCGCCGACTCGACCGTTATCCTGCAGCATGTCTGCTCCGTCATCATCTTCATTGTCAGCTTCGTCGCCATCTTCCACTCGCGCGTGTCGCCCGTTTCCGTAGCCAGCTGGAGCTCTGTCGGCACCTTTGCCGGCTGGATCCTCTGGGAGCGCTGGGTCACCGAGGAGGAGGACCTCGAGGAGGAGCAGCTGATGAACCCGTCGTCGACCGCCGGCGCCGGCGCCGTCGCCGCTGCCTCTGCGTCCACCACCGCGGCGGCCGTGACAAGGCCGGCGGTGCCGCCTACACGTCGCAGGACGCGCGCCGGCAGCCTGCGTAGGCCCGTGCTGCCCATCCCGCCCCCGTCTACGGCAGGCTCGTCGGCCGCGAGCTCCACGACGAATCTCGAACTCGGCGCTGCCCCGGCCCGAATCTCGGCCGGCAACGTCACCGGCAACGATCAGCTCGGGGCGCCGAAACGCCCGTCGCTCCCGCCGCGCATCTCAGGTCCCGTTCCCGAGGTGCGCATCGAGTACCCCGCCGACCCGCCCGACGAGGAGAGCCGCGTCATGCAGCGTCTGAGCACCATCAAGTCGGCCATGCTAATCTACTCGACTCTGCTGGGCCTCAGTCCGATCCTCAAGTCACTGACCAAGTCGACGTCGAGCGACAGCATCTGGGCCATTTCCTTTTGGCTTCTCGCCATCAACATTTTCTTCTTCGACTACTCGGGCGGCGTCGGCGCCAAGTTCCCAGCCTCGCTGTCCACCAACGCCGCGCTCATGGCCTCGACGGTGCTCGCCAGCCGCCTGCCCGACACTACGCAGGTGTTTTCGCTGACGCTCTTCAGCATACAAGTGTTTGGCCTGTTTCCCGTCTTTCGCAGGCACGTGCGCCACCGCTCCTGGAAGTATCACGTCCTGCTGAGCCTGCTGCTCGTGCTCGGCGCGGGCCTGGGCGTCGGCATGGTCCTGGGCGACGTCGACGACGGCAGCGGCGCCTGGCCGTGGAAGAGGGGCGTCGTCGGCATGGTTGTGAGCCTGCTGATGGCGGCGCTGGCGGCTGGAGGGTGCAGCTGGTGGCTGATTGGGCTGCAAAAGTACAAGAATGAGATTCGAGGCCCCTGGGACCCGGCGAGGCCCATCATTATGAGCAGGCCTCGATGGGACTGAGGAACGAGGTTACGAATAATGCACAGATACACACAGTATGCAATAACAAAGCACGACACTACAGATACGGTAATACATAATAATCATTGCATCATTCGCCTACCTTGTCCTTGTCATGCCAGTGACCCATCTACACATGTTCGATATCTAGCACCCACATCTGCTCATCCCCCACCACCTCGTACTGCATGCTCACCCGCCACGGGTAGTCCTCCACGCGCAGCCCCCCGCGCAGCCGGTCCCCGCGAAACAGGTAGTCGCTCCGCGGCACCGTCATCCACGACGGGTGCAGCATGGCCTCGACCGAGTTGGGCGGGATCGGCGGCCGCGCACCCGGGCTCGACAGCATGCCGCCGTACTGCGCCACCGGGTTGAAGTCGGTGTCAAAGCCGACCTTGAGCGTGTAGCTGCGCGTCGCGGTGCGCAGCCACAGCGCAGCCGCGGTGCCGCCGCCGCCGGCTGGCAGCGTCACGATGCGCGCGGCGTCGTCCCATGCCCGCCCGCCCGCCGCCAGGTGCACCTCGGACAGGGGATAGTCTGGGTCAGCGGGGTCCGGGACGGTGATGACGCGGATGGGCAGCGTGCGGATGTGGAAGCCGTACAGGGGCGTCGGAGCGGCGGCGGCGGCGGCGGCGGCGGCCGGGACAATGTTCGGGTGGAGGGCAATGGTGCACGTGGTGTCGTTGGCTGCCGACGTGGAGGAAGCGGCAGTAGCGCCTGGGGCTGCTCGCTTCGTCTGGATCCGCGCCGGCTCCGTGTCCCGCTGGCGGACGTATATCTTGCGGTACTTGACTGACGGCGCCAGGCCCTGCGCAAAAGCCTGCAGCGCTTTGCTCTCACCGCTGTCGTCGCTGAACCGCACACGTGCAAACTGTCCTTGTTCCGACAGCATGCGCAGGTAGATGCCGACGCGGCTGTCCTGTTGGGCTGCATTCTCGCAGTCGAGCGCTGCCAGAAACGTCTCCGGGCCCCACGGCACCATGGGCATCTCGAGGGAGAGGCCGCGGTTCGTCATGCTGTACGGCTGGTGGTTCCAGCGCTGGCGCGGTTCAACGAGGTCAGCGCAGCCTGCAAAGTCGGCCGGCGAGCGCGCCAGCAGGCCAGTCGGTCCTTGCTCATTGTCGACGCCGGCGCTCCACGCAAACAGCGACTGGTCGTCCGAGACCTTCATAATCTCCTCCTGCAGGCGGCGAAAGGCGCGCGCGCCGCCCTCGCCGTACAGCATGGGCATGTTGACGCCAAACAGGCCGAGGAGGCTGTAGGCGCGGTCCTCGAGGCGTGTGGTAGTGCGGTCGGCCGCCCAGGCCATGCGCTGCGCGACGCTGCGGTCGGTGAGGGCAACGTCGCCGCGGAGCACGGCCGCGTCGATGCGCGTGACGGCTGCGATGCGCTCAGTGAGCGGCGCCTCGTCGCGGCTGCCGAGCGGCTGCCAGGCGGCATCGTAGAACACGACGCGGGCGGGGGCGAGCAGCTCCTGCAGGGTCCAGCCGCGGGTGAACCAGGCGCTGCTGTCAAAGGCGGCGGCATCGTCGTCGGACGCGGCGGCGGCCACGTCCGAGAGGAGGGCATAGCAGAGCGCCGCGTCGCGGTACCAGGCGTACATTGAGTTGATGGCCTCGTTGAGCTCCGCTGACGAGGTCTTGTCGATGCAGCAGGTGTCGACCCAGGCGTAGACGAGGCCGTCCCGGACGGCTTGCGCGCAGCATTGCCGAATCTTGGCGTAGCCGGCCTTGGAGGCGGCTTGGCCGGACTGCAGGTCCTGGAAGGAGACCTCGTCGTCGAGCCAGCGGTGGGAGAGGATGGCGTATTCGGGGATGGCGCTGCCAAAGAATTCCTCCACCCTGAGGGTAGATGTGTTGAGAAGCCTCATTTTGTGTCAACCACGAGCTTGTGCGTCGTTTCTATAACGGTGGTTAGCAGGCGTAGCGAGTACAGGCCGGTTGAACTCACGGATATAAGATGGTTCTCAAGCATGCTTGCCATTTCTTCACCTCGCCATGCTTGCCTGCCTGTTTGATGACCTATAGCTTCAGCTTTCACACGCCAATAGAAGAAAGTCCATTTTATTATGGGATTCCATTCAGCTGTGGTGCCATTTCTTCAGCCGCACTTGAGGCTTCCACAAAGCAGTCCTTTGTTTGAAGCCGAGTGACTCGACAAACGGCTCGAAAGTGAGGCATCACGAAAGCATCCGAAACATGTGCCAGTAACAAGTAGTGCACAGCTGCGTTGAGACGTTGATGGCTTGCATGCCAAACCAGACGGCCAACCTCCTCAAGAGTACGGATACGGAGTATTGGATAATCTTGATGCAGCTGCAAGGAAATTGGCAATCTCCAGCAGCCAGACACCTGCCTAGCGGAGCCACTAAGTCTCAGCTCCAATGAAGATCAGTGCACCAGATAAATTTACGTAATTTTGTAAGAAGAATTGATGAATATGGTGTTGCAACTTAATCTAAACAAACAGTGTGCCAGAAGTCTTTCCATGGCCATGGCGAGCGCGACTTCACAACACAAGCAAACACGGTCAAGTCTACTTCGTAGTGCACCGTTTCACACTTGTCGATCACGGCAAGCTAGTGTACCATTGGAATTGCAGGACGTGCAGTGTGCCTTGTGTCTTGTAAATAGTAGCATCTTTTCTCAAAGTTTAATCTACGTCGTTGAAGCTGCGCACTGGGTCTTCTGCCGACTTGCCAAGCATGCTCGATACCCCGTACCGAGATGGCATGGACACCAGCAGCAGCAATGACAGTAGCGATGGTGGCTACATCTGAAACCTCTCGTTCTTGTCACGTGCGATACTTGCAGCTGTGACGAACGACCTCTTACTGGAGATTCTGCGTTGGTAGATACGAGAAAGGGACACTGATATCGTTCGTCATGGACGTGGCAATGCAAACTGGCACCGAACATGCCGTCAGCCGTGGCCTTCGAAGCATGCGCCCGTCTCTCAGAGGGGCTCAACTGTCGGCTCTCCGTGTAAATGGCGACCTGCATTGAACCGTTGGAAGTGCGTACGCTGTCGCCCATGGTTGCCGGCCTGCATCTGAGCAAGAACTTGTCAGAGCAAAAGAAGACAGCACTTGCCGGCCTGTATGCATACTGCGCCGTCGCAGACAGAGGGGGGCTGTGGCGTAACTGTCCCATCAGGCGTTGTCAGTATTTATATGCGCGCTGAGCATCAGGCTGCAGCTTGACGGCCCTGGTGGTCTCGTCGGTCGTATGCACCTTTGATGGTGAACCCGAGTCTGCTTGTCTGCCTCGAGGAGCCGGCGATCTACGGAGTACAGTGAGCTAGTTCAGAGCCGGGCGTTATACGCGGCGATGGTGTGGTTGCCCTGCGCGGCAGCATTGTGGCTCTGTTGATGAAACATAGGTAAGTGTGTGTTCAGACGAGATGGAGGTTAATTGGCATCGAGGACGAGTCTAGTTTCGATGATCCGTAAGAGAAAGGAGAGAGCAGCTAGGCAGGCAAGCAATAGCCCAGTTCAATGCGAAAGTCAGGCGATTCAAAGCAGCTAATCACGTGAGCTCTAGAACAGGTCAAGAGCGAGGCATAGGGCGTGGTAATAAGGGGCGTGATGGAGGGCAACGCAGCAAGAGACCGAATATGAATAGAATAGCCGATCTCTGGATTACAAAGGAATCTACCCCTGAAGGCACAGCGGGCCAGTCACAGCGTCTGCACAGGCCTTCTTAGTAAAGCGCTCGTTGCGCTACAGCCTACAGGCTACAGCTGTGTCGAGCCATTTTTTATTTCCAGCGCCAAGATTTTAATACCAGCAGATTTGCCTCAGTTCGATCTTGCAACCGAAAATGTAGATATGGAGTAACTTTGCCGTCGAATCAAGATGCCGCGGTCAATTCTATCCAGAAAGATTTCCATGACTACTCCAATGCTCGTACTGAGAATATTGGCTGCGGCGGGTCTAGAATCCGGCCCACTCCACTGTCACACAAACCGTGGCATGGCAACGGGGCCTTGTTGCAACGGTGATGAATACCAAGCGGATATTAATCCGAGTCAATTCATTCGCTGTCTTGTTTTCCGTCTCTCTTCCCCGCGGGTATCCTATTGTCTTATTCTCCATTCATGATGAGCGTAATCCGTACTGGTTAATATATATTTACACCGAGACTCGCGACATAGAATTCATCAAGAGAAAACAAGCTCCTGCTAAAAGGAGCTCCCATGTGGGGCCTTGATTCCTCGTATCGTGCCAGGGGGGTCCACCTACCAGGGTTATCGACGTCGCCACCAGTAAAACATAGTGCAGACTGTTCCTGGCAAAGTGGCAATTATTCTTCATGCAAGCAAGAAATTGCCACCACGATGAAATTTCGAGCTGGGGCCCGCATGGACAAACAGTGCGCGTCTGCGTGCATCTGCGTGGTGATGGGAAAACGGCAACGTACTGGTAACGAGTCTAACGACCTGCAGCTGGCAGTAGCCGGCGGCTCTGCCAGTCTGTGGAGTGACGGCTCGCATGCACCCCCTGCTGCCCCCCACACTGGGTTACGCACGCCCCCAGTTTTCCGCAGTTTTCTGACGGTCCAGCTGGGGTCGGATCGTCGCGACTCGCAGTCATCGCCACGGCCAAGATGCTAAAAATTGCTGGGCGCCCCGAGGCCCGTGTTTGCACAGCTGCTATTCACTCAGCACACTGACAAAGAAGCTCTCGTAGAAGTTGCCAAACATGCAAAGTAGGAGACAAAACGTCTACCCAGTAGCGTAGATCTGGATGCACAGGGAAGTTGTGAGGATTGTGTTTCTCCAACGGCTCCCGTTTGGATCGCCATCGTCTACCAGCAATGTCTGAGTGCTATCCTGGTTCCTGGTGGTGTTCAAGCGCTAGAAGCCTAGAATGTACGAACAAGGCCCGGAAGCATGGGCTGTTCAAAAGAAGCCCAAAGTCAATCTTTACTAACTTTGGGGCTAATAGTCCAGACCAAGCCTCGTGGCGCCAACTGACTATTTATTTACTTGCACCTGCATTTGTACCACGAAGAATATGGTAGGTAGGTACTTTTAGTAACAATAATTCCTCCCCCTTTTTGCCGAAATTCTGGTGGTGCGGACGCCTCCGGCACTCCGAGCGCCACACGCCTGTGTACTCCTTACTTCGTACAATTAGGTACAACTGTACGGAGTACAGTACAGTGATTACGCCAGCTTCACCAGCCGCAGACTCCTCTCCCTCGTATCCAACACCAGCGACTGAACCATTTACTTACAAAGTATTGCCGTCTCCCTCGGCTCCCAACTCAACATTGTTAGTACGAGCTATCCATTTGCCAGCATCTATTTACGGCCTACTCCGTACACAGCCCATCACAATCGACATCCACCACCATGGCACCACCCCTTGTTCTCCCTTTTGTCCTGGGGGGAACAATCCACTCAACCCACTTTTACCACACTCTTTCGGCCCAAAAGACACCCAGACACCTCGGGGCGGTCCCACTACCAGTAGCCCCCCATCTCCACCCGCACCACCACCCTTGGGCCTTGCTTGAGCAGGAGCTCCATGCCTCTTGTTCGCTTCTGGTAATCTTCCCGCCGCTTGTTCCCCCCAGCTAACCTTCCAGGAAAAACAAAATACTGGGTAGACTCGCCCAAACTTTTGCTGCTGCGCCTTTCTTCGAGCTTAAAAAGGGCCTGCCTCGCCTTCCTCTCCTCATCCTCTCTCTGCCCCCCCCCCCGCTCCCGTTATCCTACATCCACACATATAAGCCACCAGATCTCTCCGTCTTCCTACAATCGAAGACCAGATTCTCTCCCACGACCTACACAACAACAACAAATACTTATCAACATGAAGGGCGCCATCATTCTTGCCGCTGCTGGCCTCGTTGCCGCTCAGCTCCCTGACCTCTCCAGTGTCCCTCAGTGCGCTGTACGTGCACCCTCGTAACCAATCAGCTCAAAGCAACAGCCTCGACTGACAGACGTGCTACACAGATCACTTGTCTGCTCCCTGCCCTGAGCAGCACCGGCTGCGACCTCACCGACCTCTCGTGCGCCTGCAAGTCGGAGAACCAGGACAAGATCCGCTCCTCGGCCACTCCCTGCCTTGAGAAGGGCTGCTCCAAGGAGGACCTCCAGAAGGCTCTCGATGCTGCCAACTCGCTCTGCGGCGGCGGTGTCTCCAGCATCCCCTCTGGCTCTGCCACTTCCACCGGTGCTGCCTCGACCGGCTCCGAGTCTGCCTCGACCGGCTCCGAGTCTGCCTCGTCTGGCTCTGCCTCTGAGTCTTCCTCCGCTGTCATTACCAGCAGTGCTACCCCCACCTCTGGCGCCGGCGGTATCGTCCCCCCCGTCACCTCTGCTGTCTCCTCTGGCCACAGCACTGCCCTTCCTGGTAACGGCACTGCTACCACCCACACCTCCACCCGCAGCGCCTCTGGCTCAAGCAGCGCCACCAGCTCTGGCTCCCAGACCTCTAGCACCGCCCCTGGCACCAACGACGCTGCTGGCCCCGTCGCTGGCGTCGTCGCTGCTATTGCTGCTGCCGTCTTTGCTCTGTAAGCGCTTCACCAGAGGCAATGGATATAATTGGGACACCAAGACAGCGGTGCAAACGGAAAATGTGTGGACTCCCTCTAATACGTGGATCGAATCGGGGAGTCGCCAATGTACGTGAAGATGGACGTACAAGGATATGAGAAAGGCCCTCATGTGTAAAAGTTGTCACTATGCCATTACGTTAATCAATGCCAATCAAATTCAATTAAAACATGCAGCCTTTTGCCAAATGATGATGCATATCAGTGACATGTTCATGTCTCGGTGTGAGACGGATAGCTTGACAGGGTGTGGTCTTGACATGCTGAGCCGCGCCCGACCTGTCTGACTGGCATCTGGTGGCTGAGGACTCGGGCGACACCAGGCTCGCTCCAAACACGTGGCTGCATTTGTGCACACCACCATCCATAGTCTTCAAGTGGGAAATCAGTTGATATCATGAAAGAGTCTTGCTTTAATCAATTTCATCATCCATGCTCTATCTCTTAACTCGTAAACCAAGCTGCAATCTCAATACACAAAAGGAGCCTCCAACAAAAACCAAAAACAAATCCGCAACCAAGGGAAAGTAGGGGAAGAAGAAAAAGGATAAAAGGCTGGCTCATCTAGAAAAAGGAGTTGAAGTAGTCTATTTCGGCAACAGGAATATCAAGATTCGACGACGTGACCTTATCCAGCAATATGTCAAGATCCGACAGCGAGGCCTTCAGGGCCTTGTCCAGCGACATATCGACCAAAATCGGGAACTGCGACGGCTTCCGCTGAAACCCTTGGATCGACGCATTCACAAATAACGTATGACTCTCACCCCGAGATTCCGCCTTGATCTCATCCAAATCAAGATAGACGCACATCTGCTTGCTCCAATGTATCAGCTGCATCGCCTGCTCCGGCGTCGCCGGCTCGTCCCAATACGTCATGGGCCTGATTTCCGAGAGCGCAAAAAGGTTCTTTGACGATGGCATGTCGATTGCCACTGCTGCCGTCGTGTGTTTTTCCATCGCTTGCGTGTCATCCAAGTTCCACGCTGCGAGGTAGCTGCCCCAACTCTCGTAGATATGGCCAAAGCAGTGTATTTGCGGCCGGGACCGGGACACGGCGGTGAAGAGATCTGGGCACCCGACGTGCTCCCGCATTATGCCGTGCTCGGGCATGTTGTAGCCAGAGAGGTCCAAAATGTCGCGCGGGGGGCCGTGTGTCATTGCAATGTCGATGCCGCATGGGATTCGAAAATCGTGTCCAACCTCGCGAGGGTACTGGAATCCCTAGTTGCCGAGCTTGGGCGTCCACGGACTCGCGTAGACGCGCAGAATGGCGCCGTTCTCCAGCGGATAATAGTAGACACCTTCCTTGCCAATGTATTCTACGCCATCCTCTTTGGCATCTTCGAGAAGCTGTAGCGCCTCAAAGCGGTCCAAGCCCGATGCTGCCTGGCCGTCATGTCTAATAGTCGAGTCCCACCACGCCTCGTCCAGCACCCGGTCGTAATTGCCCGGCATGATAATCTTGAGGGGGGCGCGCAGGCCGCGCAGCATTTTCAAGGTGGTGCGGAACTCACTCGTCGTGCTACCCCTCGTCAGGTTGCCGCAGTGCAGAGCGACATCACGCGCGGTAGCCCGTCGTGGCGACGGCGAAGTCGCTGGACACATGGAGGTCTACGGCCGAGGTCGTGTATGGGAGGGCTTGTGTATCGGAGAGGAAGAGGACGCGTGTCCTAATGGCATGTCAGAAGTGAGTGATTTATGAAGGGCGTGTTAAGGAAAAGAAGAAAAGCTAAAGATGAGAGATGGAAGATTAAATGAGCCTTGGTGCCTAGACGGTGATAAGACGGTGATGAAAGTGTACTGTTGGTATCACAAGGGGTCGTATAGTACGATACGTAGGGTTCTTGGTGTTAATGTTCTTGCTTGCTTAGGGCCACATTTGCCCTATCGAGAGTTACAGGTCTATCATACAGTTATAGGTCATTTAACGTAGCGAGCTAATAAGAGCGCTATATTTAGGTGCTATAGCTAGTAGCTATAATACTAGTAGTCTTTCTCTTTTAAGGCTAAAAATTATTAAATTCCTTAATTTAAACTAAATTAGCTTAATTTTATTAAAAATATAATAAAAAGTAAATTCCTCTAATATATATATATTTAGTATATCCTTCTTCTATTTTATATCTTTATATCTCTATACCTTTATACCTTTATACTTTTTTTTTTAATTATTATTCCTTAGTATTATTATAAACTACTTATTTTTATATCTTAATATTAATCTTATTTATATTAATAAGGCTTTTAAGTATTAGATTTAGTAATATCTTTATTATAATATTAATTAGATTATAGTTATTATTAATTTATTTTATCTTATATATCTCTTTTTATTTATATAATTATTAGAGTATTATAATATTAATTATAAGTTATTTTTTTTTATAATACCTAATTTAACTAGGTATTTATATAATAAAAAAGAATTAGTTATTAGAATTATTAAGATCTTTAGAAGATTAAGCCTTTTAGTTATTATTACTAGTATTAAATTAAAGGTATATATAATATCTACTTCTTATATTATATTATATAATTTATTTACTAAAGCGCTTTATATTACTCTCTTTAATTTAGTTAAGCTATATATAATAATATTACCCCTTAAGAAGCTCTAGTTATTAGCTTATTCCTTATTACCTAAGATAATAATATAACCTAGTTAGGAGCTTAAGTCTTTATTATTAGTAAATAATCTATTAATAAAAGTAAAGAGCTTAGCCTTAGTAAGGTTAATAGGGATATATTATAGCCTTCTCTTTATATTATCTATCTACTATTATAAGTGGTAATAAAACTACTTAAAATTATTATTATTTAGCTCTTTCTACTAGGCTACTATAAAAAGGTTATAGGTAGCTTTTAGTTAGTAAATAGTTAATAGGTATACTTTATAAGCTTATTACTTTATATATTCTTACTTTATTATTAAGAGGGCTAACTTATTAGCTTACCCTTTTTAGGTAATTATAATAGAGTTATTAGGACTTAAGGTAATTTAGTAATTATTAAAAAGTAATAGTATTTTTACTATAAGGAATTCCTTTAACTTAATAGTAAATCTAGTAGCTATAAGCTTTTTATTCTTAAGTTAGGTAAAACTCTTATTACTTAAGCCTATTATATTATCTATTTATATTCTTATAAGGCTAAATTTATTACTTATAGAGATTATAAGGTATAGATTAAAGGTTAAAGTAATTATACTAAGCTACTTATAATAATACTTTAAGTAAGTTACCTACTAGTAAGTGCTTACTTCTAAGATATTATATAAAGACTTAATTACCCTTATAATTATACTCTCTAGGTACTAGTTATAAAGCTATTATAATAGCTTTATAAAGATAACTTATTAGAGTGGGGTATTTAATTATATATATACCTAGGTAATATCTTTTATCTAGAGGCTAATTTTTCTCTAGGTAAATAAGGGAACTAGTATAATAAGTAGCCTCTAGTTATTCCTCTAGATTATTAGTAATTCTATTAATATAATAAATTTACCTTAGTTATTATAGTTATAAATTATAAGATAAGATTTTTTATAAGGCTTATTAGTACCTTTACCTTTTACTTTATATACTATCTATACCTTAAAAAGGTAATACTAGTTATACTTATTTTTATTATATTATTTAAATTAGAAGATACCTTTATTAAGTAACTACCTAATCTTATTAAAGTTAGATTTTTTAAATAACTAGCCTAGTATAGTTATTAGGCCCTTCTCTTATAGCTTAGTAACTAGCTCTTAGTTAATTTATTCCTTAGTAATAATAAAAGTTTTATTAAAGAGGGTATTATTAGAAAAAGCCTTTACTAAGAAGGCTTTATTAAGTATAGATTTATTATAAAGTATTTTATTAAAAAAAGCCTTATTAAAAATAGATTTAGCTAAGAGAGCCTTATTCTAATTATATTTATTATATCCTAGTTATATTAACCTCTTTAGTACTAGCCCCCCTTCTAATCCCTCTTCTACTTCCTCCCCCGCTATATCTTTATTACCGCTAGGTTCACTAGTAGCGAGAGTAGTTATAGCGCTCTCTCTACTACTTCTTCTAGCGGGGGTATTAGGCTTACTAGTGGTAAGAGTAGTTACGGCGCTCTCTCTACCACTTTTTCTAGCGGGGGCGTTATTAATAGCGAGGGTAATTAGTATACCCTCTATACTACTTCTTCTAGCTAGGGCGTTATTAGTAGTAAGAGTAATTAGTATACCCTCTATACTACTTCTTCTAATAGCACTAGGCCTAGGTTTATTAGTAATAAGAGCTAGGGCCTCTCTTAGATATAGCCTAATAACTATTACCTAGAAATTAGCTAGGCTATATAATATATCTAAGGTATATATCTCTTTATATATAATAATAAGTCTATATAATCTTTATTAACTACCTTTCTCTTAAAATATAAATACCTCTAATTATAAGGGAAGGCTTCTAATATAACTAGTAATTAGGCTATTTTTTATTCTAAGGGTATCCTTTACTTACCTCTTAGTTAAGAGCTTTCTAACTTTATTAATAACTTTCTAAATAGCTTTAGTATAATAAGAAATAAATATATTAGGTAAAGAGGTATTAGTTAATTAAAAGTATACTCTAAATACTAGTAAAGTTAGTATAATACTATTAGGTCTAGTAGTATTATTAATAGCTTTAATAGCTACTTATAATTTCTAGTTAGATATTATATTATTACTTATTTTCTTATTAAAGATTTTATAGGTATAATAAAAGACTTTATAATACCTTTTTATTTTACTAATAGTATTTATTAGAATAAGGTGGGTTAGTTTTAGTGGTCTTAATTAAGTAATATAAAAAGGGTTCTATTTATATATAATTAAGGCTATCTATAGTTAAGTTACTATAGCCTCTATAGCTTATAGGTAAAGTAGGGCGAATTAGCTCTTCTAAAGTATAA
>JAEIJG010001079.1:0-14427 GCA_037289395.1 Beauveria scarabaeidicola
AAAAAAAAAAAAAAAAACACAAAAAAAAAAAAAAAAAACAAAAAAAAATAAAAAAAAAAAAAAAAAAAAAAAAAAAAAAAAAAAAAAAAAAGTCTTCTTTTCCTCGTCATTGCTTATAAACATTCCAAAATAGAAAAAATAATACGACACAAAAACAAAAATGCAAATAAATGACTTCTCCAATCTTGATGCCATTACACTCCGTACCGCCGCATGTCAAGTGCTGCTGTCTCTCAACTTTGGTCCTGCTCTCGCAAATGGATCCCCTTCCCTCACCACCTTTACCAGCGCAAGCTGCCAGCAGACGGCAATCGCTCCACTAGGTCCGCGACGTCCCGTCGCAGCGACTTGAGCACGCGTCGTATGGTGGGCAGATCCGTGCCGCCATTGTTGTTCCCTTGGCCAGGCGGCGGCAGCGCCGCCTCGCAGCGCCCAAGCAGGTCGCCGACTGACGGCCCAATCGCCCCCCCGCTGGCCTGGCCGCCGCGACGTCGGACCTCGGCCGCCCACGCGCTCACGACAAAGACAATGGTCTCGATGATGCGGTTGCGCACGTTGCCAGAGAAGCCGTAGTCTTGCGTATCGAAAATGTTTTCCAGCGTCTGCACAATCATGCTGTGCGAGACGCCCAGCGTCAGGAAGAGTTGCGCAGGCCACATCGGGTCGGCCCCAATGGTCGCGTCTTGCTGGTAGGCAACGGCATAGCGGCACAGCTCCGGTAGCAGCGTCGAAATGGGAAAGACAAAGCTGTCTAGCGATGTGTAGTGCGCAATGTTTTGAATCTTGCTGCTGACGGCTTCATAAGGCAGTGGGGGCTCAGCCTGGCCAGAACTAACGTCTTCCAAGCGCGAGACAACCTCATCGTGTGCTTGTTGAATGAGGTTGCTCCAAGTGGAAGAAATGGTAGTCGGGTTGCGGTAGTTGGCGCTGTGGTAGATGACAAGGCATAGGTCATAGTATCCTGCCTGGTCTGCATAGTCATTAAAAAGCTACAACTCGTTAGTAGATGCGTAATACGTGGATCAAGGTCAAACTTACTGCAGACAGGTCAAGAATACCTCCATCAAGAGCCTTTGTAATCTCTTCCTTTTTCTCCGGTTCGATACGCTCGTCGGCACGCAGGCGTCCAAGCAGGTCGTCTTGAATATTGGCAATGTCCAGCAGATCGCTAACTTCATGATTGAGCAGTTGCTGCTGCTGCCTGCTCACACCGATAGTAGTCACGCTGGCATTGGCCTTGGCCAAGCTGAGTAACTTGATGCGCTCCTTGATACCAATGGCAAACTCCGACTGTGCTAGACTAGCCTGCACTTCGGCAGCCGCAAAGAAGCGGCTGCGGTTAGTGTAGAAACGACACAATAGATCAGCGTGCTCGACGTTGGTTTCGGCTAGGCGCTCGAGGAACGTGACGACATGAGGCGAATCTATCCCCAGAATGCGGTCCGTCCAACCTTGCTCAATGTACCATTCGTAGAGATCAAAGTGGAATACCTCATCGTCAGAGCCATTCACAACGTCATACGTCTCCATTCTTTTCATCGCTATCACTGTCGGTTTGCCATCTATTAGCTGGGGCTCCTTGCTTGAGGCCTGATCGAGATGGCGCAGAACGTCATGAATCATGTCGTAACACTTTTTGCGCTCCTCGAAAACTTCGGCGCGCGGATCGCTCGAGGGCTTGCCGTCTTGAATCCACGAGAGAGCAGAATTGCCGCGGTCCTTCTCTCGAGCCACAACAAGGCATAGCTGGACAGCACCAGCGTAATACTTGAGGTCCACATACTGGCTTGCGGCCGACTGAAGATTTCCATACGTCAAACTGCCAGCAACCTTTTCGAACAGAGTTAGGCTTTCGAGAAGGATATTTCGTGATTGTGTAGTATCCGGGGGTTGCTCAGAGGCACGCTTCAGCTGCTCCTGAGCCTTGAAGATGACGACATCGTCAGGGCTACAGAAACTGCCACAGCGTCTGCGAAGAGCATCAGCCACAGTCTCAACGTTGGATCCACTTTCAATATTGCGGTTGACAATAGCCTTGACCAAGACCTTGGCCAAGTCCTTGCCGTGAGGTTGTGAGAAAAGCGTCTCGTAGGTGAGATCACGAAGCGCCTGTCGGGATGGCTCTTCGAGCCGCATGAAAACATCACCAGCACGCTCGTCGAATAACATGAGAACAAAAGAGATGCCTTCCGAAATGCTTTCCATGAGTTTCTGAAGCGCGTGCAGGGCCTGGTGCTCGGCCTGCAAAGCAATCTCCTCCTGGCGTGTTCCTGTACGCTGGAGATCGGACGGGCCAGACATGCCCTGGATCAGGCCACGATTCGCCTCGATAAACTTGCGAAGGCGCTCCAGATTTTCTTGAGTCATAGCGAGCGTGCCAATAGGAACAGCGGGGGCGACAGCAATGGCGCCCGTGGGGGAGACGCCTTGAATAATGACCTTTGATTTCCAAAGCTTCCTGACAAGACGAGCGAGGTAAAGGGAGAGAGCATCATGCCTTGAAGACAGTCGCACAGAGTCGGTCGTTAAGCTAGCACCATCCGTCTCGGCAAGTGTAGGCTGACCGCCCATCTCGACAAAGATGCCACGGGCACGATCTTGGGTAGTCTGGTCGATAGCCCTGGTCGACCCAAATCGCGCGTCGCCTCCTTGTCCACAGGCAACAGCCAGGGCGGTAGAAACAGTCTCCACTCGACCGTAGAGCTGAATCAACCGCCGGCATACCATGTCCAATGCCTCCTCACCAGGGGCGTCACGGATGGCAGAGGAAAAGTTGTCTATGAGGCGCCTGCGACGAATGACGTGAATACCAGTGTTGGTCAAGATGGCAACTTCGGGAGGTGACTCATCAAACTGCACAGCAAGTTCGTTTCCAAAGCCCCACGGCGAGCTGGTGGCGCCAAAGGGTTTGGTGATGAGCCCAACAGCTTCAGCTCGGCTTCCGATTTCGATCCAAGAAGCTTGCTCGTAGTATCGCAGGGGCGTAGCACTGTTGGTGTTTTTGATCCGGGCAGATTCGGGGGCGGAGATGAAGATGGTGTCGGCGTTGGCGTTGTCTTCTTTGCCGACAAAGTCAATAAACACACCGGGCGCAAATCGCGCACCATGTCTGCTAGGAACAAGCATCGTCGAGCTCAACTCAATTGTGTTCTCCGCACCGGCTGCAGCAGGCTGAGCGAGTTGCGCAGACCGGCGGGCAAAGGGGCTTGGCGGAAATTTGATGAATTGAACCTGCATGCTTTGGGGGATCATATTGTTCTGGGAGCCATAGATATAAGACGAAGCGCTCGTAGCACTAAAAAAGATTCGGCAGCCCGTGTCAGTCATTGCCATGAGGTGTATTTTTGAGGCTTCTTGCTTTGAGATTGGGCTGATGGAGACGATCCTCATGCGATCCGTGAGAAGCTTGGACTGTGTAATCATGTGGGCAATATCGCGAAGACAGTGAACCTTTTCCTTTTCAATCACCTTGTGGAGTCGATCAGGTGCCTCGATATGATATGTACGAATCGTCGATTTACTTGACAGTGTATAAAGTAGACTTCGTGAATTGTCAATGACAATATCGACCACATGTTCGGGGTCCTTGGTGCCCCAAAAGCCCGACTGCAGAGTGACAACTGCGGACCAGCCCGGGTTCGTATGGTTTATCTTGCCGCATCGATTGGAAAACCACTTCTCTTCAGACTGGTAATACAATTCGCTAATGTCGACATCGGTGCTACCGCCAAAGAAGATGCGACCATCGGCCGACCCTGTGATGACGCGGACATCACTGCCTCGCAGAGGGAGTGACATCTTGGTCTGGTAAAGTGAAACAGATTTTGTGCCGGCCGAGGTGGGAGCAACTGATACGCCGAGGAGGATCATTTCGGATGTAGTGGCGACAACAAGAATGTGCGTAATGGTATTGACGAAGATGCCCTGCTTGGGCGGCACGAGCGCGACAGCTTGGATGGTGTGTGGCTGGTCCTCAAAGCCAATAAGCTCGGCATCGGGGTTAGTGTAGTCCCAGAGGAAGAGCGAGTTGTCAATAACAACCCAGGCATGGTTGATTTCAGCAAATAAGCCCATCAGCGTCTGCAGCTCGCCGGTGTTGTAATGATCGAAGACTTGGTTCGGAATGGGGTACATTTGAGTCTTGTGAAAGGGCGACCAGGCGGTATCGGTGGGGGGTATCTCATAATCGGATGATGCACCCTCTAGAAGAGAAGCACGTTAGCAAGTTTAACAGTGAGACTAGGCCTTTCAGATGGATTTAGCCTTACGTCTGCAGTAGGAATCAATGTCGGGAAAGTTTTCATCGCTGGATAGGCAGCTGTTGATGGCTCTGGCAGCACGCACGACGGGCGGGATGTTTTCCACGCGCCGTACCGGAACGAGGTTCGAGGGTACAACCGCCGATGCATCGTCCACACGCGTAGTCATGTCCAAGAGAGAGCCTGTCGTCTTGCTAGGTGCCAGGCCGGAGCGGGCCAACGCGCGTGACCGCGAAGTGGACGATGAGGAGTTTCTGCGCAGGGAGCCGGAGCCGCTTCTCTGGGCCGACTCGGAACGCTGAAAGAGATTCCTGCCGACAGAGTCCTGGTCGTTGCGGTATCGCGAAGCCACCGCCGGGGTGTTGAGGAACGCGCCAGGGACGGCGCGAACCGGCGTCGTCTCGGGAAACGACATGGCGAATATCGGAGGCTGGGCTGGCTGATTGTTTATGCTATCGACTGCGTGCTATGGAGCTTGTTGCTGCAGCATCAGCAACGAGTTTCGCAAGTCAGCCGGTAGAGACGAAGCGACGCGCTTGGAACCAGCTCATGAAGAGACTCGTACAGGACGAGACAGGTTTTCGCTGGCGTCTGGGGAGTCTGTTGACGCTTGCGTCTGGGCGCGCAATCCAGTGGCAGACAGAAGCGAAGCCTTCGGGAGCTATGGGATGCTGCCGAGGAGCACAATCGATCCAATCGCGGATGCTTGGCGCTAGATGGCGATGAGCAATGGGTGTTTGTTGGCGTTGGAGCGCCGTGTGGGTTGTAGATGGGAATTTTCGAAGCTCTGACACCTCCAAAATGTTTCTTGGGCTGGCGCGCGGTTTGGCTGGAGCTCTATCAATTTTCCTGGCCAGGGGGGGGCGGCCACCAGCGCTAGACCTAATTGGCAGCTTCGTGCTTGCACGACAACGGGCTCGCGGTTTCGACAACTGCCCGCGGGTACGATAATCAAAGATGGAGACAAAATACAAGGGTGGTGGAACATTATATTGACTTGAATTCATCTCAGTAACTCTTTTGCAGTGATTTCTGCGTCGAGTTACGCAGCTGCCGCACTATACCATGCTACATAGGTAAACATTTTCAACCTGCGGATACCCTTGTACTGGGCCGTTGATGCGTTGATACAGTTAATACAGCTCAAACAAGCACCATGGCGTTTCAGTGAATAAATCTTTACAAGGTCCAAGCCAGACACGGCATACCCCAGTACCGATTACAGCAATTCACTGCTTCTTGGCATCACGCTCCGCCTTGCGCAGAGCACGCTTGCGAATATCCAGGTGCATACCCTTGTTGATGGAGATGGTCAGAGGACTGTTGACGCCGGGAATATTCTCAATGAACCACAGCATAAACGCATGGCTCCACCACGGCGTATAGGTGTTGGGCGCCGTTTGGTAGCCGCCGGTGCCAATCTTGCCGAGAGCGGCCTTGACAAAGGGGCGGGCGTTGGGGACGAGCAGGCTGGCGCGGCGAATCTTGCTCATGGCAGTGGTGACGAGGTGGCTGAGGATGAGCTGGACATGGACATTGTCGTCGGCAAGCTCCGAGGACAGGGCGTTGCTCCACTGCTGGAGGAAAGCCTTGCTGCCAGAGTAGGTGGCCAGGTACGGGGTCGGCGTCCAGCCGCCAAAGGAGCCCATGGTCAGGATGAGACCGCGCTTGCGCTGCTTCAGGATGGGCGCAATGACCTGCGTCACCTTGAGCGTACCCAGGCAGTTGATGGTGATGATGTTTTGCAGCTCGTCGCGGGGGGTCTCGAGGAAGGGCACGGGGATGCTGTGGCTCTGGCCGACGTTGTTGATGAGGATGCCGACGTCGAGGCCCTTGACAAGCTCGGCGAGGCCGTCGTAGTCGGAGTCCTTGTCCTGGGAAAAGTCCATGGAAAAGGTCTTGACCTGGGGCACCTTGGCGGCAAACTTGGCCGTAATCTCGCTGGCGAGGGCATCGAGCTTCGACTGGGTTCGGGACACGAGGACGAGGTTGAAGCCCTTGGCGGCGAGCTGGGCCGCAAACTCCTTGCCGAGGCCGTCGGAGGCACCGGTGACGACGGCCCAGGTGCCAGGCTTGCCGTACTTGCGAAGCTGTCAAATTGTCAATGAGCATTCGCAATTGATGGGGGGATGCAGCAGATGCGGCGCGCGACATACGTTGGTGCCAGGCAGGATAAAGGAGCCGAGGACGAGGCGCAGATAGCTAAAGAGCTTGGAGGCGACAAAGAGACCGCCGACAGTAGCAAGAAGTACCAGACCGCAGTGCGGCATGGTGGGCAAATTGCCGATATGTTGGTTGATCTTGTCCATTGCAGGCGTGCAAATTGGTCTATTATGCAGCACACGATGTTGTTGAGTCTATGTTGGGACGGCCAGCAGGAGAAAAAGGGTTCAGTCCAGTCAAGATGGCGAAGCGACGCTAGCAGCGACTTTTTGGCGGGCTCCATTCCAGACTCTGAATACGCAGGAGGGTACCGTGCCATCCTAACAGCAGAGACCTTAAACCCTGATTTTTGTCTAAAAATTCATCAGTATCCTGTTCAAGAATCATCCAGTTCAGAGGCTGTCCAGAGACACTGCTAGGTATACCGTATACTTGCAACCTTTGCCCGCCATCTCCCTAGCCACATTCCACAGTCTACACCCAGGCCAGCCACCAATTCACATGCTTGGACTCTGGCTGTTTTTTCCAAGCCGCTATGCCAGGTACCAGCAGCAAAACCATATTTTGGACCTGGCTCTATTCTTTTCTCTCTCACAAAGCGCAAAGTAGAGCTCTCATGTGGTATTACGGTACTTGAGAGACATCAGATCCAAGGCTCACTTGGCCGGAGCAACAACCTCGTTGCCTGCCCCCAATGGAATCTGAAATCTTGTATCTACCAGAAAGTTCCATCCCGTTAATTTATTGCGACCGTGACGGAAGCTGTGGCTGACTTGTGGCGTTCACTTATTGACCTAGACAAGGCCCGACTCAGTTGGGCAAATACAACTACCCAGCTTCGGGTCGGGGGCCTCGTAAAGTACACAACTGGCGGGTAATGACCACACGCCCTTGAGCCGTCTGGTAAGTGATTACTTTCCAAAGTTCAGCGTCATGTTACAAAAGGCCTTCTTTCGGGCCTCGTCAGCGCAGCCCCAACCCCGACGTCCGGCCTCATCTCCGGCATCTACGTGTATGCGGCTGTGAAATACAAGTTGGCAAAGTCCTTTTGGTCAAGACTGATTGATTTGTCTATATTTCAATCGCAATATACACTGCCTTCTATTTATTGTCAAGCCCAAAATTCACTTTCATTTCGCAGCCAAAACCTAGCATCATGGACTCACAGGAGCAGCTACGCGCCCTGGTAGAACAGGACAAGTATTACGCTGGTGCTGTCCAGCTATGCCTTGTTGTGGCTCGATAGCTCCTGCGTCCCAACGCGCGACTCGCTGCCGCCCTCTGCGAGTCCTCCGCGCAAGGCCTCCCGCCCATCAGCGTGCTGCCGCTCGCCGGCCAGTACCTGTTCCGTCCTGACCCGCGTCATGGACGCCAAGGAGGTGCTCGAGGTCGGCACGCTCGGCGGCTACTCGTCTATTTGCTTCGCGCAGGCCGGCGCCGCTCGTCACCAGCATCGAAATCGACGCCAAGCATCGCGACGTGGCGCTGCAAAACGTCGCGGGTCTCGACGTCGAGGTGCTCGTCGGCTCGTCGACGGAAATTCTGCCGAGGTTGGTCGAGGAGAGACGCACATTCGACATTGTGTTTGTCGACGCCGACATGGTCGGATTGGGCGAGCAGTTTGACTGGGCGGTCAAGCTGGCGCGCCCCAATGGCTACATCTTTCTGGATGACGTGGTTGCGTCCATGTTCAAGGACGGTCAGGTAGGAGAGGGTGGCGAGGAAAACATTTTGACAAGAGCTGGGAAAGACAAGAGAGTGCAGGCTACGTTGGTGCCGATTGTCACTTGCCATGCCATGGTACCAACACCGGTTTTCAATGGCTTTACCTTTGGCACCGTCTTGGCTAATGGTGCTTAGACATAGAATGCCTGCCTGGTGTATATTCCACTGGATAGAAGCATCGAGCTTTTGCGTCTCCAATCGAATACGCAGACTGATCCAAGTCTTGGCTCTGAACACAGTTATGCAGGTCAATTGTTACTGTTAGGCGGCATGATGCTGATAGCGTCCGCCCTCCGAGGCGTTGGACAAGGCTTCGTGGCGCCTCGCAGCCAAGCCAATCAACGGTTGCCACAACAAGTTGCAGAGCATGCGAACCATTCGCGTACCGGCAGGTGGTGAGCAAAACATATTTGAATATTTTGCGCGTACTAGTTTCCGCCATGTTGCCTTCAAATGAGAGAAGCATGACCTGGGACAGGCCTTGGCGATGCCCACAGTGGCTGACGATATAAATCAGCCAGAGGACTGTGTCCTTCATCTTGGTCCGAGTTGGCCCGTTGTCACTTGTTCAAGTCTAAGCGTGAAAAAAAAAAAGCAACCCTTTTTTAAAAAACGAAAGTTTCTCGCAGGCATCTGGTATGCACTCGATTAATGGCCGAGCCTGCATTAGCCGTCTTCGGGCTGGCGATTCCTGTGGCACAAGGTCTGTTCAAGCTCCACGGCAAGCTGGAGGAGATTGTCGGCGCGCCAAATGATGTCAAGATTTTCAAGAGCGAGATATTGATACTGGGAATTTCTGTCAACAACTTCCAGATGCAGTGTCCAACTTCACTGAAAATGTTGACAGAGCCCAAGAAACAAGATGCGCTGCTGAATGCTCGGGCCCTAGCCAACCACTTCGACATGATGATGAAATTGATTGAACGAGCCTCGGACGTGATTTTAAGCACTTTTGGCTGGAATTTGGGCACTTTTGGGCAGATTCTGGGCCGCGTCAGGTGGATTTTCAAGAAGCCTGCCATTGCCGAAGCTCGTCGCTCGATGACTCTTTTCGTCACCCTCATCAACATGTTCATCAACTCGGTCGTCGTGGAATCCCTGATCCACGAATATAAGCTTTTCATGGCAAGAGGCAGTGCTCCTTCCCGGGAGATTTCAGACAAGCTGTACGTTACTGCAACCGAAGCCTATTTAGCGCCATGGTACTAATTCGATAGGGACCTCTTTGGACAACTACTGAGGCGAGATCTCGGGCGCGTCAGGAGAGCCTTGCAGCAGTGGCAGCAGTCCAGCACGAGCAACAGGGACGAGCGACGCAGAATTGAGCGCACAGCAAGATGCATAAAAAGAAAGGCTAGGCGGGTCATTGAGACCCTCCCCCCGCAGTCTTCAAAGAAGCGACGGCCTAGCTACCCTGATGAGCAAGACAGGTATGACCAACGACCTAATGATGGTGCATTCCCCTCGGAAGCGCATCGTCCAGCATCGTCAAGGCGGTATGCTACCAGGGAAACAGCTTGGCGCGGGTATTATTAGGCGTGGATATCGGGCGGATTTGTTCAATCTGAGGACGAACAAGTGATGATTACTTGTCAAGCTGGCGAAGACCCAGCGGCGGAGGTGTCAAGCACAAGAGGTTCACCTGCGAGCCCTATTTGTGATGGGACAAGGGCACGTCGAGTTTGCGCCTGATCAAGAACGAGAAAATGCTACGTAAATTTCACAGCGTTTGTGAGCAAAGTCCTGCTCTTTGGTCTGAATCTGACGCTGAACATGGGGCGCCACCCGTCGGTCGGTGCGACGAGAGGCGGCTGAGAAACAAGAGGAGACTGGGCCTCGAAAATTATCTTGACACTCAAAAACATGGGATTTGTAAAGCCAGTTTGGATTTTTCAGGGACATGTTACAGTATGCCGAGCCAGACATCTTTTTTGTCATTAATGGGTCTTGGGATTGTGCGAGGTTCGTTGGCCGCGCCTTGATGGGCCTTTGTAGTCGACACAACAGCAACGACGAATATAAAAATTATTTAATCAATCATGACGTTTTATTTGGATGTAATTATAGGTACAAGGAAAATATCAGAATAAACCAACATGTAGATGAAAGAAAAGTATGAGCTTCACAGCAGCAGCTGTCCAGCAACTTACACGGCCCAGTCAGGCGTCCGCCCCGTAAAAAACGTCCCGTAAAGAACGCCCCGCTTGGACCATGTGCCCCCGCCAACCAACCGCTCAACGTTAGTTACGGATTCTTTGACTCATTGGATTCGGCATCTACAACTTCCCTACTTCCTTCCGCCCTGCCATCAGTCAATTGCGCTGTCAACATTCCCCCGCTCACCATGGCTGGCGCTGTAAGTATTTCCCCAACCTTTGCCCGTAATCGGCGCCGTTGCCAATCTTTTGCTGACCAAAGGCCTTCCTCCCCCGCCATCTTTTCAGAGAGCGACTGTGCCCACGCTGGAAGTCATCCGCGACATCCTCCGCACGCCGGCCGCCGACGGCGGTTTGAAGCCTACCCTCGTCCCCGTCTACCGCCAAATCTCCTCTGACCTCATCACACCCTCGGCCGCCTACCTCAAAGTCTCCGCCCACGCCGCTTCTTCCTCCTCGTCTTCCACCGCTACCACCACTACCACCACCACCACATCCTCCTCGCCGTATTCCTTTTTGTTTGAATCCGCCGCCACTGAGCAGGTCGGCCGGTACAGCTTCGTGGGCGCCAACCCGCGTCAGATCCTCACCACCGGCCCCGGGTATGGCCCCGCGACGGACCCCCTGCCGCTGCTCGAGGCCGAGCTCGCGCGGCACGTCGTCGCTCACGTTCCCGGGCTGCAGCTCCCTCCGCTCACCGGCGGCGCCATCGGCTACATTGGCTACGACTGCGTGCGGTATTTCGAGCCCAAGACGGCGCGGCCACTCGAAGACGTGCTGCGGATCCCCGAGTCGCTGTTTATGCTGTTTGACACCATTGTCGCCTTTGACCGCTTCTACGGCGTCATCAAGGTCATCAGCTACGTGCAGGTACCCGCCGCCGGCGTCGACGATGACGACTCGGGCGCTCTCGAGGCCGCCTACAAGGAAGCCACCGCGTCGATTGACGAGCTTGTCGACGTGCTCAACGCCCCCGAGGTGCCCATGCCGCCGCAAGGGCCTGTGCAGCTCGGCCGCGAGGCCACGTCCAACATTGGCCAGGCTGGCTACGAGGCGCACGTCACCAAGCTCAAGGAGCACATCTACAAGGGCGACATCTTCCAGGCCGTGCCCTCGCAGCGCTTCGCGCGCCCGACCGACCTCCACCCCTTCAACATTTACCGGCACCTGCGCACCGTCAACCCCTCCCCTTACCTCTTCTACATTGACTGCCGCGACTTTCAAATCATCGGCGCCTCGCCCGAGCTGCTTGTCAAGAGCGAGGACGGCCGCGTCATCACGCACCCCATCGCCGGCACCGTCAAGCGCGGCCGCACCCCCGCCGAGGACGACGCCCTCGCCGCCACGCTCCGCAGCTCGCTAAAGGACCGCGCCGAGCACGTCATGCTCGTCGACCTCGCCCGCAACGATGTCAACCGCGTCGGCGACCCCCGCACCGTGCGTGTCGACCGCCTGCTCGGCGTCGAGCGCTTCAGCCACGTCCAGCACCTCGTCTCGCAGGTCTCGGGTGTCCTGCGCCCCGACCAGACGCGCTTCGACGCCTTCCGCAGCATCTTCCCCGCTGGCACCGTCTCCGGCGCGCCCAAGGTCCGCGCCATGGAGCTCATCGCCGAGCTTGAGCGCGAGAAGCGCGGCGTCTACGCGGGCGCCGTCGGTTATTTCGGGTACGGCGGCGTCGACGCCGACGGCGCCCCGGTCGAGGGCGCCATGGACACGTGCATCGCGCTGCGCACCATGCTGTACAAGGAAGGCACGGCGTATCTGCAGGCCGGCGGCGGCATCGTGCTCGACTCGGACGAGTATGATGAGTGGATGGAGACGATTAATAAGTTGGGCGCGAGCATGCACTGCATCAAGTCGGCCGAGGAAATGTACCACGCAGAGCAAAACGGGGCATAATAGATGAGAATGAAAGAAACATGTTAGATGTATAAAGTACAGCAAATGCAAAGGATTTATATAAAGTACATGAAACCATATCAAAAAGTACGTGAAACTATATAAAAATCAACCGTTTCGTGTATGTGTAACAAAGAAGTCATGCCCATCCTGTATGTATGTGTGTGTGTTAATGTATTTATAAATGGTATTGCTATCAAAGCAAATATACCACGTCCCTTTGCCAACTATGAAAATTCGTGTCTCGTAGAAAAATGCTATACAAAATGCCCCTTTGGCTATCCGAATTATTCCCATGTGTAGTAGTCCCCCAAGTTCCCCAAACCATGCAATATGCAAAAGAGATGCGACATTCTGTCCGCCTGTATACCCAATATAGATTTCAATCCCTCAATGCAACTTGCTCTCTCTCTCTCTCTCTCTCATTCACGTCATGACGGCCATTTCCACATCCGCCACGTCCGTATCCATCATTCTCTTTGGCGTCGGCACGCTCAGCAGCGGCGCCCCGACATTCCCACTCCTACTCCCACTCCCCCCAGCCGCCGCTGCCGCTCTCGCCGCCGCCACCACCGCACCGCCGAGCTGCTCCTCATCCTCATCAGCGTCCTCCTCGTCTTCTCTCCCAATCGTCCACACCCAGCGCCTCTTCTTCTCCCCTCGCGTAGTACTACTACTCTTCTGTACTCCATCACCATCACCACTACCTGAACTACGCAGCGCCGCGCCCAGCCGCTTGCTCTCGTCCTCAAACGCACCGGGCGTCTGGCCGCCGTCCCGAATCTCATTCGCGGAAAAGGCTCGCAGCAGGTCGACGGGCAGCCGGCGCGGGGAGCACGGCGACGCAGTGGCTTCCTCGACCAGCAGATCAATGTGGGATTTGGTATACGTGTTGGTGGTGATTTCCTGCTCAATGGGGCTGTGGTAGCACACGCGCTTGGCGGCCCGCTGCTGCTGCTGCTGCTGCTGCTGCGCGTCTTCTTGCTGGATGCGGACGGTGGGGGTTGTGAAGTGGCGGCGCGGGGACAAAGTGGCGGCGGGAGAAGCGGATCGGCGCGAGGAAAGAGGCGAGTTGCGGAGGATGCTGCGAAGGGCCTTGGCGTGCGTATACGGCGGAGGCGAGCCGGAGACGCCGGCCCGTGCGGGTTGTTGTTGTTGTTGTTGCTGCTGCTGCTGCTGCTGTTGCTGTTGCTGCTTTTTTGGCGGTGTGGCTGCCGGGGATGCGGGTATCGTTGCCGCCGGCGACGCGGGTATCGTGACCGCCGCCGCAGCGTAGAGGGCCTGTTCGAGGGAATGGCGGCCCGCGGCGGCATCTCTCGGCGAGAAGCTAAACACGGTGCTGTTTCTGCCCTTGTTGCCGCTGCCGCCACCACCACCACCACCACCCTCGACGGCGCCAGCTGACACGGGCGGCGTGGGCGACATGACGCTGTTGCTCGGTAGCAACCGCAGCTGCTGCGGCCGCCGGGGCGACGACGCGGAGACGGGCGTCGCGGGGTAGGCGCTGCCCGCGGCCGGGCGAGGGCGACGACCGCCGAGGGGCGAGTAGAGCGAGATGGCCTGCAGTGTGGTGATTGCGGTGAGGGGCTCCGCGGCGGCGGCGGGCGAGGCGAGGGGTGTCGAGGCGCGCTCAATGGCCGTGACGTAGGCGTTGGAGAGGGTGTTGAAGGCGGTCGGGTCTGACGGGTTAAGGGGGAAGCCGCGCGAGCGGTTCGGCATCGACGTCGCTGCGTTGCCGGACAAGGAGGAGCCGGAGAGGCAAGACGTCTTGATTTGCAGAGAGAGGCGTGGGCGCTTGGAAGGGCCGCCGCCACCGGCGCCGGCGGGCATGTTGGGCGGACGAGAGGCCATGACGGACATGGCTGTTGTGTGTTGATGTTGTTTGATGTTATTATTGTTGTTGATGTTATTATTGTTGTTGATGTTATTATTGTTGTTGATGTTATTCTTGTTGTTGATGTTATTATTGTTGTCGTTGTTATTGGGAACGTCGTCGAGTTTGTGAAAATGATTTCTTAGCGTTGTAAAAAGTGTGCAGGTCGATCTTTGCGCGCGCGCAACGTGTAAAAGGCGTTCCTTTATGCGAGTCTGAACTGATGGCACAGGAATAGACTACTCGGGTATAGTTGCTGCTTGGCTGGGGTTTGTTACCGGAATGACGGGGAAACGAGGAGACAGAGACAGAGTAACTAGGCAAGAATTGGGGGGGGGAGAGGAAAAAAAAA